>JAHDVE020003604.1:0-204222 GCA_022606495.2 Halesus radiatus | reverse complement strand
GTGCTCGGAACAAAATATCTACGACTCTGAAGAGATTTACATTGCTTGTCATAATCACCGATAATTTCAAAATTTGTTTTTCATAATCAAGATTCTTAATGTTACTGTTGGTTTTTAAATATGCATGTATAAATATTTGTAATGATTAACAAATAATATAATTGAATCAAAACAAACAGCGGTATAATTAATTATTGACAGCTCATTATAATAAAACAAAAAATATTTTATTTGGTTTTACGCGACAATCCCCGTTACAGTTGGTCAGGTGGCGCAATGTTTGATGCGCGATGAAGAAGTGCAGGTCGTTAATGTTGCTATTTCACACGTACATACGACTTCTAAGTATTGCTATCCCTTTCACAAGTGTTGTTAGCTTTAAAACCGGAGACAAGAACGTGCAATATTATTTGTTCGATTAGTATGAATATAACGTGTCTTGTATTTTTATAATGTCATTGCCTGTAATAAATAATGTGTTACCCGGTGGCGTGAATTGCCTTATGACCAAAAGTAGGCTGTGTGTAGTTTTTCATGTTCAGGTATGAATTGTGCATAGAATATTAGAAAATGGCCATTTTACTATCATCTTCCACTGATTGTTGTGGCCAACTGAATATATGAGCGTATAAGTTCCTTGCTAATTACTTTCCGCTGGTATTACCGAATCACGATTTTGTAACATGAAAACAAATAACCCCAGAAAGATAATTTTTTTTACCTTGTAACTTGTATCAAAGTTAGTGACCGAAAAGACTAGAATAATTTCTTGGCATGACTATTTGAATAGTATTTCAGGATGACTTACACTGATTCATTCGTATTATGAAAATTTAGCAACATATACAGACAAACTTGGTTATAACGATCACGGCAGTAGCGAGTTCATGGCTATAATGAGCAATTATCCAATGATATTTTGGTTCAGACTTATTTTCATATAATCGTTGGCTGTTATAATGAGGACGCTTCACTGATATACCGTACTAATAATTGTGTCAACACAATTTCTAAATTCATACATACTACGTATGATGTACATATCATTTTTAACAAAAAAGACGCTATACAAATTATCCAACAATTATTATTATTATCGTTGGGTCTGAAAATAATTAATAACAGACAAAGGTGGCAGCTTAGCGGCGGCGGCTGACAAACAGATTAATATTTTTATGGTGCTACCTGTGTAAAATTGTCGGCAATGTGAAACATTCCTATTCATCGAGTACTATGTAAAATTGTCACAAAATCTGCGAAAATTGGGCTTTCCAATTTTGTTTGCTTTTGAATATTCTTTTGTATATTATTACTTATCGTTAATTTTGTTTTAAAATCCAAGAAAAATGTACAAGTACCTACATCTCTGCATGGGGTAAAGTTATGACAGTGATGCAAAATGTTTTTAGCAAAGGGGCCGCTAATTATCGAACGTGACTCGCGACCTGCGTGACATGAGGGAAAAATTCATAATTTCATATTTCTCGGGATTCCTTGATTTTCGTGTGGTGCAAACTGATTCTTCCAATTTTGTTTCACTTAGGATGTCCGGTATGAATGAACAAAAACTCTATAAAAAATTGTTCTCAACCAGGGTGTTCAAGAATTTCACCGGACATTCTTTTTTATATAAAGTCACATGGGTCGTACGAAATTCACACACGAGCTTCATAAATTGGGCCGCGGGTTGTGCATCACTGATTTATGACAAGAGAGATTTTTAAGACCGAAACAATAGGTGCAGCTATCTAGTGATATGATGGACAATTTACTGATTTTTCTTGAAAACCCCGAACCGGGTGATGAGAGTTATAATGCATTGAGTGTTTCTCTATTGAAATTTTTAAATCAATCAATAAGGTATTATAAAACTATAAAATCATATGCAAAA
This sequence comes from Halesus radiatus, assembly GCA_022606495.2. Lineage (NCBI taxonomy): Eukaryota > Metazoa > Arthropoda > Insecta > Trichoptera > Limnephilidae > Halesus > Halesus radiatus. The sequence continues at coordinate 202,331 of JAHDVE020003604.1, read as the reverse complement.
TTACTGCCTCAACACAGGCTAGCCTAGTGAGGCGGGTTATGCGAAACCTCAACTTATAACTATGCATTTCTGTTCTTTACATATTACCTACTATTATTATATTATTTTCTATTTTCCTTTTTGTATATCTACTTTATAAACCACTGTACACTTTAATATACATGTATTTTAGTTATAGTTAAACTTAATTACCATAAACAAATATTATTATTATTAATCAATGATTATAAGCTTTATCAATAAAAGTGTATATCTATGAATTTTGTAAAGCAATATTTTGAAAAAATATTATACATTGATGAATATGTTGATAGTAGAGGTAGGTAAGTAGGTACATATGTTTTTTTTTAAACGTCTGCGGATATAACTAGTAACAGCTATAAAGATCAAATTTAGGCAGTCCCCTCGTGCTCATTATAACCAAGTTTGACTGTACTTACTTTACTTCGATGGTCATACAGCTCTTGCAGAGCTTTGAATTTGTTGGCCATTTGACATCCATTCATTTCCAGCCTCTTTATGTTGGCCAGTACATTATCCATGAAGCACAGTCTTGGTCTGACTGTCAGATGTCTGATGTCAGATCAAGACAGTGCAGGATGGCTATGTCATCTTGATGGGGCTCTATGCTCTCCCTATTAGCATACATGACCAATCTATGCTAGTCAATTGACACACTGCTGGTTATGAGGGATTGGTTACTTCTGTTTCACCGCCTTCCTACTGCAATACCTTGTCTCACATCAACGATAGTCCCAGGGACAGTCATGGTGTATATACGTAGTTTGTACTCCTAAATAAGAGTTTGGATCACTAGAACGTTTTCATGGAACTTGTGGAACTTTTTTTTGTACTCTTTTCTTTTCTTTTGGTCTTTTAGAGGATAGGAAGGAGTGAACCTGGGTGAAAGTAAAGAGACCCATGTTGTAGGAAGGAAGAAACACAGAGGCCGGCAGATCATTCCACAGCCGAGCTGTTGAATACAAGAACGAGTCGTAGAAGCAACCCGTTCTCATGTGACAAATATCAACCATGTACAAATATTGGGCGTGCATTTTGTGTGTTTCCCAACTGCACCGATGCCGAAGGGATCAATGACGCTAGTTCCTCAGAGCATCTTTCATTGAAATACCGGTAGAACAAGGACAGCATTCCCACCTGAAATCTGTGCTCCAAAGATTGCAATCCATTTATTAAGATAGGCGAATCTATCAAACGGGCCGCTCATTTCTGAAAAGAGTTGAGGGGTTTTTTTCTCCTTTTTTTGGGCTCCCGACAAGAGATGTTTACAAAATTCTACAGTGGGGCACAGTTGCGATTTCTACAGGGTCAGCAGCTGTGTACTATTAAAGTATCTGCGCGCTTTATGGATTCATTGATCTCAACTCCTATTTTGTTTCATTTCATAGAGAACGTTATGTAAATTTGTACACTTCTTCAATGCTATCTTCTGCTTGTAGATTTTTTAAGTCAAAAATGCTTATTCTATTTCTCCCTTAAAGATTATTATAACAAGCAAAAATTATTTTCAACTATCATCAAAATAAAACATTGCTTTATCAAAATATGTTGTATTTCAAAAATGTATTTATGTACATAGTAATATATTCAAGTAAGCGACCGAATGCTTATTATACAAAATGTCACAATAATAATTTCTTAATATAATGCAGTTACATTATGAATATTCTTTGTCCCATCTCATAATATCCATGACCGCATGACTTCTGCAACAAAACAACAACAAATGAAATCACAATCCTTCCGCATAATCCACCTAATTAACGACAACTAATGAATGCTCTTACTATTGCGCCCAGGTATTAACTGAACTCTTATTTCTTCGTCTGCATGTACTGAAATATGTTTAAATAGTTGTTAATTACAGAAATTAGTCAAATGTTTAAGCAACAAAAATGAGAAGTGAAACAGTGATTTGAGGCACCGCCATTTATGCAAAAAACTGCTCTTTTCTGAAACTTATTACCTATGTTTCTACAAGCTTCATAATACACAATGTTTTTAGTGTAACCTGTAATTCTTTTTTTGCATAATTGACTAATTCAAATCACTATTTCAATTGGATAATTTACATAGCGCCTTGTGTATGAAAAATCTTCTTAACCCTTTAGGTGCCACATGTATTTTTTTTAAATGCTGGAGAAATGTCGATAATCCATGAATATATATTTATTTTTATTTTGATTACTTTTATTTTTAGACACATGTTTTCAATAATGTGACATAATTTTAGAACCGTGGGTAACGCGTGACGAATTTTATGGCTCGAGCTTAAGGTGGTCCAGGCCTATATAGTAAAAAAAAAATAATCAAATATAGGTGTAGCCATACCCTTGATTTGTTACACCTACCATTCCTATGATGTGTTAAAAATTTCATCCCCTTATCTTATATACAAGGGGGTGCTCATCGAATTATAAGTTTTTGACAAAATTTCAGGATTTTAAATAAAACAAGTAATTTAAGGTTTATTAATATTACAAGTATTTTAATCAAATAAGTATACAAATTATTTAAATATGAATAAAATTTTGTAACAAAGTAATACTTAACATAATGTTAGTCGCAATCTTTCAAAACTATGTTTGTTAACTCCTTTTTGGATGTTACAGTGGAAACGATTTTTCTGTTTTGTTCAACGATGTGAAGTAAAAATTGCTTTTCTTCCTCAGTCTTAGTGAGTAACGATCTTCAAACAGTTTAACTCCTCTCTCCGCTGTATCATTAACAACACGCAAATTTGTGACGCAGCTTTTGCCTTGAAGGTAATCAACATTGTCATTCCAAGTCTCAGGAGGTAATTGCAAGAAAGAGTCCTTGATTTCAGCCATTTCTCTCAATTCTTCAGATCTTTGTTTCCGTTTTAGAGAGCGTTCTTTGACCTTTTCTAGTTTCTTGTCGATTGAAGACATTATCATCTTACGTTCTCCTCTTTGATCGATGAGAAACGCTCTGTCTTCCGCAATTTTGATCAAATTCAAAGCGCTTCCATGGGCAATATCAAAAATTTTGTCTAGTTCTTTTGTAAACAAATACTCTTTTTTTTGTGCTTCAGAATTTCTTCCTCGATTTTTCTTCAATAGCAACCAGTTCTTATGAAACTTAATCAGTTTTTCAATGCAATGATTTTGTTGTCCGGTCGGAATACTAGATTTACTCCATACTTTTATAAGTTCTGGAATAAGTATATGCGAGGAGTCTTTCACATTTTTGATTCATTTAATATGTGGTGAAAACGGAGTAAAACTTGCCGAAGAGTAGGAAGTTGATTAAACCTCATCAATGACTCAATATCTCGAACCCCAAGTAGAAAAACTTTGTCTTTTTTTCGAGTAGATGAACACATTTTATCACACTGATTCACTTCACAGTCTACGAAATAAGTGTTTAAATTTGTCTATAAAACTCTTCAGTACTTTATTTTAATATTTATTTAATAGTTTAGCATACTGCTATATTCAGACTGATAATAATTATTCATAACTCACGGTTTATATACACAAATATAGGGTAGAGGGAGAGGGGTGGTCTACAAGGATTTTATTCGAATATATGGGTTTTCTTACAATTGTTACTAAGTGGTTTTTGGCTGTCTAATTTCTAATTATTTTGGTTTTTTCCAGCAGGCTTAATTACCTCGGACTTGTGGCCTTACTTTAATAATGTTTGGGAAAAACCTTAAAAGTAATATGCATTATTAATGACCTGGAATAATTATATCACCATAAATATAATAACAATTTGACAACACTAAAAATTAGGTAAAACCCACATATTCGAATAAAATCCTTGTAGACCACCCCTCTTACCCTCCCCCATATTTGTGTATATAAGCCTGAAGATGGTCTTGACAGGCTGAACCTGGTTACAGTCAAATAAAATTAAGTGGAAAAAAGTTTTATATTAGTTTTATTATAATGTACAAATTTATAATAAAACTAATACACAAAAACTTTTACACAAAAAATTCAAAAACAACACTCGATTGAGCACCCCTTTTTACTTGAGCCATCTCGCTGAAATTTTACTATGTTATTACTATGAATACATGTAACAAATTCACGGAGCGGTCAGATGAAAAATAATAAAATAAAAATTTGGACCACCCTAATATATATAGATAAAAAAGAGTGCCTGTGGGTGTGTGTATTTGTTTTTCATACGAATCGACTGTTTATTCCGAGTTTGCTGTAATTTTGCATACTTGACCTTCAAAACCAGAGGAGATTTCGAAAAGATATACTAATCCCTCTTTCTCATCCCTTAAAGGAGAATTTTGGAACTTACTGATGAAATTCTGCACATATCGCTTTAAAAATAAAGCGGGAGTATGGGTAGGGGTAAGACATCACAACCTCAAAACTCTACACCAAAACATTTATAACCCCGGACAATACCAGATACTTCTGTTAGTAAATAAAAAAGAAACAAGTATGGATGCAGAATCCAGAATGTACTAGAAACTTGCATAAGACGATCGGCAGCGTGGCCTGTTTCATATAAAACTTAATTTTGGACTTGAGGCCAAAATACTCACCCAAACTTAATTTATTTTAAATATGAGAGCATTTATATTTTATTATGCACAAGAGTCCCAACTGCTCCCAACCATCTGAGCCAGTGAGACTATGGCATCCCCGATTGGGGAATGTTTTGAGGCTGAAAATATTGGGGAGGGGAAGGAGAGTGGGAAGAGAAAGGTAGGAAAATACATAGCTATTCAAATATGATCACCAAACACGGCTAAAAGCCATTTGAAGCAACGTTTCAATAAGAAAGTTCATGGAAAAATATAATGACTTTAACAATATATGTTCAAATAGATCAGCAAACGCCAATTCTGAATATATAACTTTCATTATATATAATTATAGGTAGAATTTATAAATCTTTATTTAAAAGTGAATAAAAAATCAGTTCATCAAAACACCGTGTTATGTTGGTACGATTACATTTGGAACATCTGACGTCACGTGAGCATTCTGTTTTTGGATTAGTATGAAAAATTTTATTTTTCGATTTTGTTTTGTATTTTAAATATGATTTTTTTTAGTTTTGGCAAAATTTTAACACAATTTGTATTACTTTAAGCTCTATAATTGTTGTTCAATATGAACAAGTAAGGAAAAGACACTGACGACAAGACCTCATTAACGACTTTTGTTCTTTGTAATGTAATTCTGCACAAAAACCAAATTCACGCAGAATAATTAGTAGAGCTCGGGGCCGTGTCCGTGTGATGATGCTTGGTCCGAGGCCAGTGAGAGACAGTAGCCCGATGGGGGTACAGGGTAAGCGGTGGTCAGAAAGAAAGAAGGCGAGTAGAGCAGAAGTAGTAGCGGGCGGAGCAGTCGAGGGAGCGGAGCATCTTATCAAGCGGGCGGTTGCTGGCTAACTGACTAAACCTGGTTTTCGCAGGATACTTAAGGTGGCCTACGAGACTTGCAGGATCGGAACTCGCAGAGCTACCGCGTTCTGCTCATAGCCGAAAACCACCCTCCCCCTCGCACCGCCTTACCGCTCTGACGTTTTATTCAAGTCATTCATAATCTCAACTGTCGATGAGAACACGTTTCCTACAGACCGCGCAGTATAAATTGACAGCGGAATCGGGAGTCGGGATGGTTTGCGGACAGCGAAATAATATTTATTCTCCATACGACCCGACTTCCTTACAAATTAGACATACTCTATGGAAGTGGAATATAATAAATGTGTTTATAAAACAGCCGCGTCAAAACATTGCAGGAGAGGTGAACACGTTCGACACAAATACAAACATATCAACGTGTTTCAAAAGCGATTCTTTATCAGGAATGTATTCCATATATTCCTGATAAAGAGATTATTCTATATATTCCTGATGAAGAAAGCAACGCTTTCGAAACATGTTGATATGTGAATATTAATAAAGCGGTGAACATAAAGTAATATTTATTTCATTTATTACTAATGATGCAACAAAGTGAATACCAATCTGTTGAAGAAATTGTAAAGATATTTTTATTGATTATACTAATTTCTTTTCATTTACCCCAAATTTGATAAGACAACTTAAACTTTTTAGTTGTATTGCAGATTCATTAATATGATCCTTCATAGTGTCAACTATGAAGAGTATTGTTATCCTGTTTGACAATAGGCATTGACATTTCATACTCAAATTGAAATTACTTTCAATACTTTATTAAAAATGCTGGATTTCGTTCCACAAACTGCGAAGAATTTTAGAGACACCCGGTTTCTTATAATACTTCATAATTAATTGGAAAGGAGTAGGCTTGAGAGTGGGTCGGTGGTTTGGGGCCCGCATCAGGTGAAGTATTCCCCCATGTTGGAGAATTTCTTGAAGAAATTTCAGAGATTTCTCTACATGAGACTGCGTGGATACACCCGTGGCTCTATCCTATAGACTTTTTCTTGGGTATGCTCGGAATGAACCATCTTCGAGTCAGAAGAGATGTGCACATTACTACACATTTATTTAGACTGATTCGTGGATGGTTCGGAAATTAGACTATCATGGGGAGAATTAATTTCGATGTTGCCAATGGTTATCTCTGAACCTGAAGGACCAACTTGCCAATCTCCATGCCGGTGTGGAGGTCAATATTGCTGTTAAAATGAATAACTTCGGATATTGATATATTCAGCATCAAAGAAGATGAATTTAAACGGCAAGATTTTGCTGCCGTAGAGAAATTTGCTGCAAATATAGGCAGCAACATGTGGCCCATTAATGTCATAGAGACGGGCTTCTGTCGATAACAAGCGCTCGCGGGGTATGGATCTCCAATGATAACTGCAATATGCTCACATGACTGGACATGTCGTTCTGGAAAAGATAAAAAAAACAACCTTGTAATCTTTCATCGGTTTTGCCATAATCAATATTCGTGTAAATTAGCTTGTTTAATGTTAAAAAGATGAATAAAGCACACAATGAAGTACGTACGCTGGTTTTGCAAGGAACGTAGACTCTGTTTATATACCGCAATGGTTGCTGCTAGTATAATACTTATAGCTTATTTTTTTGCGGTTTTCTATCCTTGTTATTTACTTCCATTAGTATTCAGTGAAAAACCGTGTATATAATGTCATATAATATTATCTTGCTCTGTTGTTATTTGTACCTACGTGATATTTGATTATTTGCACACTTAGTTTCTAAATTGTTATTTCATATTACCTGCTCATTAATATTGAATGTCATAGTTTTAATTTGCATATTGTATATATACGAGTATATATATATATATATATATATATTATAATAACAGATATACTATGTAGTATATCTGTTATTTTACAATTATATTAGGTTAGGTTCGTTAGTGTAAAGCGCACTTGAGGTGAACCTTCACAAAACTGCGCAATAGAAATTAACTATTATTATTAATACGTGCCTACATATTTTCATTATTTTATACACCGTGTGTCACTTAATGTTGCCATATAATATTTATGTTTTAATGTAATTAAATTAAAAACGGCTTACAATTTTAAAAAATTAATTGAATTGAACTTTATTAATAAACAAAAAAATAAAACAAGTATGTCAGATTCCATAGACAAAAATCCTAAATCTACCAGATGAATTTACTGATTCGCTTTGCTTTACAGAATAAAAAACTCGTGTCTACTTTTTAGATTTGATTGGCTTCAGAAATACCTCAAGGCATCAGAATTATCCAAGACCCTTTTCTACGCGTGTCTAGGCTTTAAAATTAGAGGATAGTAGGACCCAGGGGAGGTGGGGAGCTTCACGCACCCTTGATACATTACGTTTCCACGAAGAAGAATGTTTCCAAATCGAAAATATTTCTTATTTATTTTATATCCAGGAAAAAATAACTATAATTTCTGCAGAATTGTTACTGGAAATACGCTTGATTCTGGACCTGATGAACAATTTATAGAAGAAAAGCAATAAAACCCAGAGGACAGAAGACAAATGGCAGCAGAAAGGACGTCATTCAAAATAAGAAAAGTATGAAACACCCTGATGCAGAAGAAAGATGCCAAAATAGAAAAAAAAGCGAAAACGAGGATTCAAAAACACAAGAAAATATTATTACAACGTGCCAAAGATTATATGGAATCTGTACCTGCAATTTTGACTATTAATTAAAAAGTTAACAAACTCTTGAACTATACATCTAGTGCAAAATTGAAGTTAAAAAAACATATTTTTTCATGTAAAGCGGTAACTTGGTGATGTGACATTATAATTTAAAAAATAAAACAATAACTTTGTTTTACATCACTTTTATTTATACTTTAGCCGACCGGACCGGGAAGAACACTTAAGATGCCTAAATAATAATGGGTTCTCCGAATTTGCTAACCATCTCTTAGAAACAGACCACACATTCAATAAAAATACAGGCACTAGTTTACTACATAAAAATGGAACCGGCATTCGACTGGATAACTTAGAGGCATTAGAAATAATGAAAGCCGAAAACACTAATGTAGACTCATACATAATCAAATAAATTTTAATAAAAGTCCAATCCTTAAATTATTCCCAATAAACAAAGTATACTCCCTTTCAGGTCAGCAGGTACCTGCTGATTTCCCACCCTTGGCCATTCACTCTCCTGTTTGTATCAATCCATAACACACGTGCATCATAGTTTAGTTGCATACTGCCCTGAAGAAGCTACGGTAGTGGCGAAACCCGGTCGGCTAAAGTATAAATAAAAGTGATGTAAAACAAAGTTATTGTTTTATTTTTTAAATTAAAATATATATGTTATTGCCTCTATTGGAGAATTGAAAAAGCAATTTAACGAGAACTTCTCAAAATTAACATCTGAAGAAAAAATAAGGGAAAGAAGATGATAGTAAAGAATTACTATACCAAATAGTCTAACGTTATACGTTTAGATCAGTGGCTAGTCAGTAAATACTGAAAGCTATGCCTATCCTTAGAAAAATTAACCCAAAAAGGAAATTGTAGGAAAAAAATTGAAGGGCGACAAATTCCTAATCAATATGTATTTTTTCAACGATTTTAGTAAGTAGCTTGTTTGCTTATTCATTCAGTTGGCCATAACAATCAGCGGAATAAGCTAATAAAATAGTCGGTGTCAAAGAATAAATGCATAATTCATACACGAAAATTATACACAGCTTTCTTTTGGTCATAGAGCAATTCACGCCGCTGGTCTAGACATCTTTACAAAAGAGTAAACAAAACGTAATATGCCCTCCACAGATGGCGTTGTTTAAATTATTTAAGAAAAAAACACCCTTAGCACTTAATTCCTTCGCATATTTAAATAAAATATTTTTTGGCGGGTTTAAAGCTTAAGTACGAACCAAATAACCATCACGCCATTTCTCCGCAGAGGGCGGACCTCCAAGCAACTCGATCTTAGCGTACACTTCTCTTGCTTCATTCGTATTCATACATTCTCTTCTGTTATTATGACTTCCGACATGGCCTGACTCAAGTATTTGATTCACTTGATCGCGCCATGTCTTCTTCAGGCGTCCTCAGCTACTTCTTCCATTCACATTCTTAATTCGCTCTACATGTGCAAACCATCTAAACGTCCCTTTCTTAATCTTATTCATTACGCTTAGATCAGCCTTGCATTATTTACGAATCTCAATACTTTTCACAAGATCATACATGGTTTTACCACACATTCGTCACAGATATCTCATTTCTATAGCATTCAGTCTACTTTCCTCCCTCTCCAAGTTTCATACCTCACTGCCATACATCAGGGTTGATATTAGCAATCCATTGTGGACCGCTAGCTTCGCTTCTCTGGACAACTTTTTGTTGGCGCCAACATATATATTTACAAATATTATACAATAAATAATATAATTTTAAGTGTTTAAGGGTGTAACTGCCCTGGGCCATGAAGACGATGGTATTTAATTTATGTATAGTTTTTTTCTCTGAAAACCGCACAAGAGTCCAAAATGCCCGGAGCCAGTGGACTATGGCATTCCCGATTGGGGTATTTTGTGAGACTGAAGAGATTGGGGTGGTTCCGGATATGGCAAAGGTTCGGAAGTAGGTTATCAGTTCTGGTCACTAAACATTGTTAAAGTCATTAAAAACACGCCTAGAATCTAAATACCAGTCTATATATACTTAAAAATATCTACCAATGGCATCCCTAATAGGGTATTTTAACTTCTTTTTTATTATCGACAAAATTCATATGTTATATAATGATAATAATTTCATGTTGACGAATACATTTTCTATAACGATTTAAAAAGTGTAATTTTTTGATTTACCGCCAAAACGACATGTTCTTTTTTGTTCATGAATATGGCGTTATTGACGTCACCCCAGTCATAGCCGTCAACATCGGTGAAAGCCGTCTCAATAGCCAGTTCTTTTATAGTCAGTTTCTACATCATAATGAAGTTGTAGCCAGTTTGAAGCGTTTCAGAATGTTCGGTTTTGGATCGTTTATAATTATCAATACTTTTGAATGGAAATATTAAATTAATTCATTTTTAGTGAGAAAATCAGATCGAGAAAAAAAATTTAGTTATAAATCCATTTTAACTCATTTTAACGGTATAATCGGAGGAAAAACGTCAAAAGTCAAATGTACGAAACGAATTATGGCACTTTATATATTAGCAAAAGTTAGCTGACACATTATTTTTAACATATTTGAAACATAAAATGTTGGTTTAAGCGTTAATTTTTAAAACAATGTGTATGTTAAACTTCTATGTTAATTTTATATCGAAAGTTTTACTTCGATGTCATTTTATTGTCTATGAAAGTGGGCGGGTACCGTGAAAGTTGGCGGCCTATTCAACGATAAAAATATGCTTGAAACTTTAATAGATTTTTGGGATATTATGCCGCACTTCCTCCCCCTTTAGCCAAGGTTTCGCACAGCGTTACATTTGTTCATCATCACGGCATATGTGTTGATTGTGGTGTAGTGTGTATTCAGGTATGTAGAAGTGATACCGTGTTGCGCTCATTAATTCTCTTAGGTTCGGTATTCCGATATATTCGGTATTTCACCAGCAACATCTTCCGCTTACTGTGATGGTAGTAGGAGATTTTCAAATATTGTTAGGTTATTCAGAACCTGGGAATATTTGTCTTTCTTAAAACAAAAAAAATATATAATGTTGATAATAAACGTTAGTTTAATTAATGTGGTTTTACGCGTTGAGTTTCGGTGTAGCTGCCAAGTATCAGATACCAAGAACTATTAAGCCTAGCCCCGAAGTCGCTATTATAATTAATCGGGTTCTTGTGGATTTCAATTTCTGGCGTAATTAGACGCGCTCAATGCAATTTCGGTCTTCCCAATACTTCAGAAACAAAACCGAAGTAATCGCCGGTCTTAATAAAGAGCTCGGAAAAAACGATGCTCAACACTTGGCTGATTGGCACCTCAGATTGATCATTCGAAAAGGTGGGAAGAACAGCCTTAAGAGCATCCTTAACTCTGGATAACGATAAAAGAAATGCTGAATGTTTTTTTTCCTTCTCCATGAGTTTAGCGGTGACCTCTGGGTTCTACATTAAATACCTACTTTTTATATAAAATAAAAAAAAAATTGTAATCGAAATTCACAACAACATTTCTAAATATCTTTACATAATTTATTACATAAGTTTAAGTATAACTTTGTTTTTTTTTTTTATAGACTTTAATTGCGCTTTAAGCGAGGTTTTCTGTTTCCATAAAATCTAAATCAAAATAATGCCCGAGGCTTTAGCCCTAGAATGGGATGATGAATGAAGGTTTTCCTATTTATAATCATGTTGCTTATTTTTTGAATACATTATGATAATAATTTTAAGATATGCAATAATTTTCCGTCTTTTCCTCAAGTTATTCAAGAATAATTTAGAAGTGTTGTAAAACTTCTCAATCACATTCGAAACTTTAGATTCTAACATCTCGCCCTTGAGGTGAAGTTCCCACGGGAACGGCGCTATAGGAGTAATCCAATTATTGCTGATATAATTTATTTTTATTTTTATTAATTTTCCTAAAACAGACACCAATACAACGCAAAAGCGATAAAATATTTTAATTCCCATCTTCATCTTCTTCCATATCTACTTTCTCTTCTCCACCAGTTTTCCCTGCTTGCGTCCTTCATACTCAAAATATAGAGTCAGTGAAACTATGGCATCCCCAATTGGGGTAAGTTTTGAGGTTGAAGGAATTGCAGAGGGGAAGGAGATGGGGAAGAAGGCAGAAGGAAGGTAGCGAAGTACCTGGCTATTCTGATCTGGCCACCAAACACGGCTAAAGCCATTTCAAGCGACGTTTTAATTCAGAATGGTGGTCTTTCACTGACAGTATTAACCACTCTGGAACGTCCCGCAAATATACTACATATTATATTTAAATAAGTAAATTGTGAAATGTTACAATTTAAAGAAATAAAATTTACTTGTGGAAGCCACAGGACTTGAACCCGCGACCCTCTGGATCGTATCCAAGGATCATAACCACCCAACCACGGAGACCATCCGAATTTACTATTGTACAAGTAAAAGTGAAAATCACAAAAGGTATGCTTATAGGAACATCCCATATCTTACAGTTAACCCACAAAATACATATATGTTAATTTATATAAATTAAATTAAAAATACATATTTACATGTATACTCGTATATACGATGTTACAGATAGAATAGCAGCAGTATTAGGAGTGGGAATTGAGGTAAAAGAGAAGGAGGTTGGGAAGGAGGAAAGCCTCACGATGGAAGCCAGTGTTTCAAATGGGAATTAGCACCATGATGGGCGCAAGTGTTACAAATGGAAAGAACACCAAGCTCGTGCGTCCAGAGTTAGGGCGGAAAAGTAGACGAACATGGGGAAAGAGCGCCTTGGGCGGCGTGTTAAGGCGGGGATGCTGAAAGGAGGGCTGTGGGCAAATGAGCGGCAGTGTAAGAATAACAGTGTAACTCACCTGGAGATCGTATTCTAGGCGGGTTCCAGCTTTGTCAGAACATTAGCTCAGTATCGGTACAGCACGGAGATTTCCTCTCTCTCAAGGTCATATGAATTAGCCGCGGCCTTATAATTGAAAGAAGGCATTCTATTCTACTATAATTGACGAGATGGCGTACTTTCAGTTCAGAATTTATTGTAACAACGACATGGTCATACAAGTTACATGCAGGGTTCGCCAAGAAGTTGGCACCTTCTCTGTTCTGGACTATCCTCTCTCTGAAGGAGTTCTAACCGGGCAAGTTAATGAGGGAAGACACACAAGTACAGCACATAAAATGAGAGAAGGTATTGGCAGCTTACATGAGTATGATGGTTCGGCAACGCTATGGCTGAGGGGTTGACTGCGTGGTCAGCGTACAATGAACACAGGCGTTGAATATCCTCACACTGAGTTTAACAGTTAAAAAATACACCATTTTAGGTGTTTTACAAGGTAGTATGGGAACTATCTGCTAAAAGCCTCAAACCCACACGCAATTGATGTTTCCAATTGTGAACTCGAATGATGCAATTAATGAACCGGACTGCGAGCTCTAACAGAGCACGCAGGTGATAGCTCGGAGGTCGGGAAGAGAGTGCTGACGGACGGCGGAGTGGCTTCGCGAGCTACGCCGTTCCATGCGCCCGGTAATTATCTGTCCCGCTAGCCCTCATTGGTTGATTATCGTAACTTTCGGCGGACCGTTGTGTTATTGGCTGTTGGGCTATTCCAACCAAGAAACTATAAATATTCTAGGATCTTCCATTTGTTACGTAACAACGAGTATATATAGATACATATATTTAATTTGAGTGATTTTTATTTGGATTAGAATGAAATTTTTATTGTTGTTATATATAATGTACTGCCCAACTTACTGTAGATTTTATAGTTCAAATAACTTTCGAATTATGTTGTTATATATCGTTTCACTAAATTATAAAGTCTCTCCTCTAATCAAGGGACTGTTCTAGTATGATGAGTGATTAAGAGGAACGGCTGCGCGGCCTGTTTCATATAAAACTTAATTTTTGATTTGAGGCCAAAATACTCACCTAAACCTAATATTCTTTTTTTTCATCAAAAAGTATAGTAAATATCAAGAACGGTTTAGAAGTAATTTATTTACTTTATGAAATATAGGCCATTAAAGGAATTGATTTTTCGCGATTTTAGAGGCACCTTTAACAATTATTTGGGGGCTAACGGTGATCCAAAGAAAACTTAAACTCGGTCTACTTTGAAAATATAATGAAATATAAAATAAAAAAAATTAAAAATATATATTATGGTGAAACTTAAATTAATTTAAAAACGACCAATTTACGTTGAAACACAAATTGACCGTACATAATTTAAAATACCGACTCGAAAAAAGCTTTTTTTTCAATATTTTGTTTTTGTATTTTTATTTACGTAAGCATATTTATATAGCAAAAAAATATGGTAATTAAAACAAGATGAAATAAAACAGCAAACAATTTTCTAAGTTGGTTCTACAATTATGAAAACATATTTTTTTAATGGCATGTACTTCATAATTTAAAACAAAAATTAATAAAATACTTCTCTTCCATACTAGATATTGACTAAAAAATTAATAAAAAAAACACGTCATTCAGTTTGGATGGGTATTTTGACCACAAATCCAAAATTAAGTCATGTATGAAACAGGCAGCGCAGCCGTTCCTCTTAATGTTTTTTATTTTGTTTTTAAAATTTATGAGTAAGTAAAACAAAAAAATAAATACATGATTTCCATGTCTCTAGGTAGTTGGGACTCTTATGCGGTATTCAGATAAAAAAATAAACTTAGACACCATAATAAACCTCTTTTTTTGTATTTCTTGGGTGCACAATTTAAAATATGTGTAAATATTTAAATGTTGAAACTTAGTTTTTTCTTTATTGAAGCTATGAAAAATTGTGAACAAAATAATAACACCCTGTAAATCACCTTTGTTAACCATGGTTCCTTGTTATTTTGAGTTCACTTACCGCCCCTACCCCTCCAAATCACCATTTCCACCCCGCTACCCTCACTTAATAATATTTATTTATTTCTGTACTTGTTTAATTTAAGTCTGTTTTAAGAACGATAGTGAATGACACGGATAAGTCTAAACCGATAGCAAATAAATAAAATTAAGTAACAAATGTACATAGTGAATAATACTCTTCAAAACAAAATAATAAACTTCATTTATTGGAAATCCAGCTCCCATCAACGGATGCAGATTGTTATTTTTATGATCACACGGAAATGGTAATGTGACCAAATCTACCTGACCACAGATTTCCATTTGCAGCCTAGCGGACCAGTCATCCAAAGTCACTATGAGAGGCCATCGTATTTCAGTTCCCCACTTGGACCAGTTTTTCCTCTTCGCTTCTCCCCTGTTTTAAATTTTATCGATTAATAATAATCATTGTCAAGTGAGTTCTTTATAATAAATCTCCTTCTGAAAATTAGGGGTACGTTCGGCTTTTTATTATTGACCTCCGTTTTCTACAATAATCAAACGTCAATTCAGTAGACTCATATGATCATCTTCCTAAGTAATTTCAATCGGATCCCTACGAACAACCAACATATCGGGGAAGCACTTAAAATATTAATTAATATTAAAAAAAAAAATTATAACTTACTGAAGTTTGTAAACCTGATTGTAATATTTAATCATTTCAGAATATAATATTAACACATCCCAAATGAAACACGAATCCGAAATAACAACAGAAAATAAAAAGATTTCAGTCGCATCTGGGACTCGAACCCAGGACCTCTGCCTATAAATAAAAATCGGGTGGGTATATCCGAGGCTCTATTCTGATGGCAATTGTGTTCAGGCAACCAGAAGATTAGCAGAGAGTAAGATTTCTATACTTTACGAAAAGTAACTCAGCATATGCTGTTTCTCCGCAGGGATAGACAGATGGGATGAACTGCCATATAACGCTGTATTGACAGAAACTCATTGGCTCATTCTTATTCATACACCGGCTCGCACATACTCTTCTATTATTTTGACTCTCGGCATGACCGAACGAACGAACTGCCAGCTGACGTACGGAATGCTCCTTCAAATCTCACTTTCAAGGCTAAAGTAAAGGATTTCTTTTCTTATTTCCACCAGCAAAATGATGAAAAATTCCCACCCTCTTTAATTCCATTCATTTTCTTCCCTCCCTTACCTCTTTCCTATCTGCAGTGGCGTGCATAGAGTTTTTAACCAAGGAAAACAGCGAAGTAGAAAAAAAAACTTACCACAGACGTGCTAGGTTGTGGCTAAGGATGGCTAAGCAGCTGGCTTTAGCCGATGTTGATCAAACATTAAAATAACCGCTCCATTTATGCATATTACAAGCTAATTACTGGATTTATCAAAATTCCACAAAAAAGCGACCAAACTGTAATACTTATTTCTATTTATACTAATTAATGGAGGTAGGTACCAACAGATGGCACTGATTGCTACATATGTGATTAGTACCGAAAGGCATGGCCTATTTCGAAAATAACACAAATAAGTTTTCCCTTAAACGCGCATTCCGCATACATGTACATTTTTGTATAGAATACAGTGAATATTTGAATATTAAATTTTGTATACTTACGTAGTTCCCGCTTTTCCTGATCTTTACGAGTATACCCTCAGCCTCACAACATACCACAATTGGGAATGTCATAGTCTCACTGGCTCCAGATGGTTGAGAGCAGTTGGAATCTTATGTGGTACTCACATATAAAAATTAATGACTTGATTGCTATTTAAGTCAATGAATTTAAATGTGTTTGGTAACTCTCTGAATTATTTTAAGGAATAACACTAAGACAGGTGAAAAAAATATTATAACTTTTACGTAATTACTTGTAAGATCGTGGTTCGACTCTAAACTGTTAAATTTGTTTATCAAAATAATCAAATACCATACTAGAGGGTGAAGAGTAAATTCACACCCCATTCCAAACTCCAAAACTCTCAAGTTACCAATCAAAACACCAAATAGTGTATATTATGTCCCGAGCACTTTGTTGGGATTTTCCTTTCAAAGTGGAAAGCCCTTGAATATTCGGAAAACCAATTCCCGACACTTTTCACCACTTTATTTCGGGCTGCGGGACCCGCGCATAAAGTAAACTCCCGATTATCCGCCGGGATAATTCGATTTGCGACCTTATCGCCCGAATTTAATTTAGTATCTAAATTTTTCCAGGCGGGCCGCATTGAATTTCTCTCCGCCGATATCGGAAATCTGGAGGGCTTTACGGGGAGTGTATTAAATTTCTTATGTGGTAGGCTCGAACTAGACGTGTAAAAAATAGATAAGGAATATAATTTTGTCCCCGTTTAAGTAAGTAAAATATAAGAATTTTTTATTTTTTTATGTAGTCGGAAGTACTATGATGGCGAAAGGTTTTGTAGATGCGCCGTTTGCGTTTTTTTTAAATATATATTTTTTTCATCTAAGTATTGTACTAGAGTACTTTTGACCGAAGCCAGCGGGACTGTGGCATCCCTTAACGGGGAATATTTCCAGGCTAAAGGGAAATGGAAGGAAAGGAGATGAAAAAGAGGAAGGGTGCGATGTACATGGCTATTCAGATACATGAATAAAACATTGTGTCATCAGCACTACACCTATCTGAAAGGGGCAGAAGACAACTGTAAAAATAAGAATTATTTCTAACTGCAAAGAGTAATTCAATTTACAATTTGATGAGAGTATTTGACGTTCGACAGACCTACGTAAAAAAATTACCCCCTGTAAAAACAAACACATATTTTGTAAAGAAATAACTTCCTTTTAACAAAAATATTTCTTACTATTCTCTTTATTGTAAATTATTTCCTTCTGACAAACCATGACTAAAAATATCAGCTGCAAGTTACAAACTCAAAAAAATTAACTTGTAGAAGATAATATTAACACATCCCAATTGAACCACGAAACCGAAAAAACAACAGAAATTAAAAAGATTTAAGTCGTATCTGGGACTCGAACCCAGGACCTCTACCAATCCGGGGTAACCGCTTAACCAACTTAGCTAATGAGACCATTTCAATTTACGCCATTTACACCGATATCATACTTCAAGTTCAAGATTTGTTAATATTATCCTTATGATGATTGCAATGTTTCATCCCGAACTAAATTGCAATCGTAATAGATTCTCGGATATACCTACCCGATTTTTATTTACATGAGACATCTATTGACTTATTTTACAAGTCTGGAAAGAAATATATGTAAATGGCGTAATCTGAACTGGTCTCATTAGCTAAGTTGGTTAAGCGGTTACCCCGGTTGTCCCAGATGCGACTGAAATCTTTTTAATTTCTGTTGTTTTTTCGGTTTCGTGGTTCAATTGGGATGTGTTAATATTATCTTCTTCAATGATTAAATATTACAATGAGGTTAATAAAAGAAAAATTGAAATTAACTTGTGCTTAAAATTACACAGTAAATAAAGATATTTTTTGTAAGAATTACCGTACAATAAATTTTTGTTGTATGGGTGAGTCATTGAGTATTGAGGGGTTGATTCCAAGAGCTGGTAACAATTTTAGATATTTGGAGTTAGGGATGATTTAGTATTAATTGTTTTTATGTTAAATCGTAGAACTCCATTTAATTTTTTTAGAAATTTATTGTAAATCAAATGTTAAAATGTTGTTATTAAGTTCTGTACGTATTTTAGTTTTCATTATTGTGGTGTTTCGGCGTTAAATACCATTTTAAAACTGTGCTCAATCCCAATTGCAACGACTTACTTGTATGATTTAATTTACTACGCTGCTTAAAATTATTTATTACTGGTAAAACCAGCTCAGTTAGAAAATAAATAAAATTCTCTCTTCTTTTAGGTACTTACATTTATAATGTTTTCCCCGCATTTAATTAACAATGATTTCTTAATTGATTTATTTAAATGTGTTACATTGTTTTGGTCGTGTGAACATACTGAAAAGTGGTTAATAAAGTAAGAACACTTATTTATTCATCACTTCTCAGTATATTTACACAACCAAATCGATATAACACATGTAAATAAATCGATTAATAGAACATTGTCATTTAAATACGGGAAAACATATTTTAAATAGATCTCATAGAATAGAGAATTTTAATTATTTTTAATGTCAGAAGTGGGAATAATAGAAGAGAATGTATGAGACGATGTATGAATGTGAATGAACCAAAAAGTGTATGCCAAAATCGAGTTATTTGGCGGTCCATCCTCTCTGCATACCCCTGCGGGGAAAGGGCGTGATAGTTAGTTAGTTAGTTAGTTAATTATTTTTGGATAAATGGGTTTTAGCGGTAATAAATCATTTTAAACGTAATATGGATTAACAATAGTATGAAAATGGCTTTGAACGCAGAAAAAAGGGATGATTTTAGTAAGTGCACACATAAATCTATTTCTCGAATAATTTTGGGGCTCTCCAATTTCGTTAAATTAGGTTTTAAGTTATTTATTTTTGCGGAAAAATCTCGTTACTCCATTTTTCATCAATATTACATAAGACAAATATTATAAGAGTACTCGATTTTGAAATCTTTAATGCACAAGTCAAACTTCTGTTGATAAAAAACAAATAAAATATCGACAGCCAAAAGCTTGTAAGGGCACTTTTAATCATTTCGTAGCTGCGCAATCCATACTTACCCAAGGCGGCCGTTGTTTATGAACAACTGTCAAACACAAAGTTAACGTTGATATTCATATTTATAGTTTATAAATTATATTTTAGTTGGATTTATCTTATATACTCCCTTTCCCAAACAAAACGTTTAAATATGTGTCAATGGCAGATATATTACCTTTTGCAATCAAAGTGTTGACATATTTCGCAGAAATAGGATTTTGGTCATCAAATAGTTTGTTTCAGGTGGTGATTTATTGTAAACATCAATTTATATGGATACCAACCCACAAAACGAAAATGTTTCTACATAAGAAAATGTACTTACAAATCTAAATTCGTCGTTATTACGCGAAAATCGCAAGGGGAAATACCTACCATTTTTTCATGAGATTTTCTGGTATTTAAAAAACATAATATACTGTAGTTAAGTTCTCAATATGTATTTATTTGTCTATGGTTTTGACAAGCTTGAATAGTCATAAAATGGAACGCAGCCAGCTTTAATGCGAAAACGCAGCATACTGTTATTCTTTTTCGATTTTACATGACCAAATAAAAAAAAAACTGAATAAAAGTGGTGATCACTGAAAAATACCCAAAAGCTAAAATAACTTCACCTTTGTTGATAAAACCGCTTAATACCACCGCTTTTGCTGAAGAATAACCCAATTTCACAGAAAATAACGCGATTTTGTCCAAAAAGAATGTAATTTTTACAAAAAAATAACACGAATTTCACCCAAAAATAACACCACTTTTCTCAAAAAATAACGTGAATTTTCCAGATCACTAGTTATGACGAAACATTAATTTAATTATATTTCAGATCCTCAAAACAGAAAAGAGAATTTAGGACTAATCCTAAATTTTCGCAATCGGTACCAGATTAAAACATATCATCCCTTAGGGCTGCGAACGACAAATGGCCCTTAGCCGATCTTATAGGGGCTGCCTTTTGTCTAGGCTTAAAGGTTATCCCGTCCCATCGATGGCTTCGAACACTTCAACTAGACCAACGCGAATACTTCGATAAGTTATCTCAATGAGTTCGCTGACTGTGGAAAGCCCTCGTTTTATGATTGCAATCCTAATTTTACCAACCGTATTTTTGAAATTTTTATTTGATATGTGTATTCATTAGATTCAAATCTCATAAAAAAATAGCCAGTGGTTTCGCGCTGTGATGTTATATGAAGTGTGTAAGAAGACGGCCTCCATGGTCGAAGGGTAAGGCTCTTGACTACTAATCCGAAAGTCGCGGGTTCAAATCCCGGCGTGCCTAAGTTATTTTTATTTAATTAATTTGCTTTGTTTCACAATTAATTAATTTAAAAATAATATATAGGTATGTTTGCGCACGTTCCAGAGTGGAAGATACTCTTAGTATCGCCCTGGTGAAATACTACCATTCAGAATTGAAACGTTGCTTGAAATGGCTTTTAGCCGTGTTTGGTAACCAGATCTGAATAGCCAGGTATTTCTCCCTTTCCCCACCTTCCTCGCCCCTTTATAAATCCCCTCCCCAATACCTTCAGCCTCACAACATTCCTCAATTGGGAATGCTATAGTCTCACTGGCTCCAGACGGTTGGGAGTAGTTTGGGACTCTTGTGCGGTATTCATATATAAAAAAAATGTATAATAAAAGATTTAGGCCTATTCAGATCAAGTCAACAAGCTTAGCTAAAACCATTTCAAATAATGTCTTAATAAAGTAACACCAGGACGATATTGAAATTTTCTTTCACTCTGGAATGACACTTTAAAATTTGAATATTGCAAAATGTCCCATTTTCATGGAACCAGTGGGTCTATGGAATCCTCAACCAGAGGCAGGTATTCCATAAAGGCACGAAAGAACTGCCTACCCTTCCCGTACTCGCATAGATTATAAATCATAATTATTGCTACAAATCGATCTACTTTTAAAAAATATACGTGACGTTCCAGCTACGAATCGCTGCGCCACGTGCGCCACACGGACCGCCCTACTATAACGTGTCAAAAGCTAGAACTAATATTGTATTAAAATGTTCATTGTATTCTACACAAAAAGTATACATGTGTGCGCAATGAAGACTTGTTTTGGTTAGTGTCGAAAAAGGACGCGCCTTCCGTTACAAATCACAAATGTAGCAAGCAGCGCCATCTGTTGGTACCTACATTAATTATTATGTTGACTTTCTTTCTGGTCGATAAAACACGACAATTTTATATTACCAATAATTGTTTTGTAATATACATACATGAAGTGGCTATTCGAATATTTTTTGTGCCATGAAATCCCAACCAACATCGGCTAAAACCAGCAGCCTAGCCATTCTAAATATCAATTAATTTCGTTTTTCCTACTGCTCACCTTGATTTAAAACCGTACATGCCACTCTCCTCAATTACGGTATATTGGGAGGCTGAAGAGTGGATAAATGAAGGATATGGAAGAAAGGAAGTTTGGTAAGCACTAGCATGAGACCACCAGCAGGAAATACAGTCTTGCTTGAACTGGCTTTATTTGTTTTTAGGAACCAGACATAAATAGTCTACGACCCCTTCTTATTAAATTCATCCTCTTACATTGGTTATAAACTAGTTTTATATTTATCAAGTTTAAAAGGAAAATAAGAAGGAAGGGGACGAGGAAGAGGAAAATAGGATCGGGACAGGAGAGGCTATCGATTCATTTTATACTCGTGCATCAATTTGTGGTCGTACGCTTTACTTCGGTTCGATATTTTGAAATTATATCGTGAAGAATGTTGATGTTATTTACGTGGGACATCGATACTTTAATTATTATGTTGTAATGCAATGAATTTCGTTTTTTTTCTTGAAAAATAAATAATACAAGGGGAAGCAATTACTTTGATGGATTTAATTAAACCTTCGAATAAACATTAGATCTTTTAGCTGTTGAGGATACAACTTTTAAGTTAATCCATGAAAACAAAGCAATTATATTTCTAATCAGAACATATTTGTAATTCGCACTTAGGAATGTAATTAGTAGCGCTGTGCCCATTAAAAAAAATGTATTCAAGAATTATAATTAACTAGCTGAAGTGTAACCCCCCTTGCACGGATTTGTTTTTGGAATAAACTTATGAATTTATGAATTCTTGCTTGTCGTTTGGGTGCCATAATTTATTTGAAATCGTAAGCGTAATCTCTAAACAAAGAAACAAATACACATTCATTCGAAATATATTTTTTAAATATATCTAAATAATAAACTTCTTAAGTAGGTACCTACTTGTGTTATCCCCTTTAAAAATATTCTACCCAAACAAACCATCTTCTTTTGAATATGTAATCTACGACTAACCATAGTGGTATGTCTATGGGCTAACCTCAATACAACATGACGGGTTCAATGTTTTTCATACTAATTTGAAAACATTATAGCAACCGTTCTACATATTGAATTTCAATCAAACTACTCTCTAAACCTTTCCGGCACTAATAAGTACAAACTCTGTTATTTTCAGCAAAATCGGTACAGTTTTAGAGAAAATCGTGGACAGACAGACAGACATACTTTCATTTTTATATTTTAAAACTATGACGTAATGTATATATGTATATATATGTTTTTTTTAAATCAATTTAAATTATTTAATCTTTCATCGGGTGTTGTCCTCGATGTTCTCGAAAATCACTGGATCGGTTACGTTGAAAATAGCACAGTTTGTTTCAATTAATGCCGGAAGGGTTTAGAAAGTAGTTTGAATGAAATCCAATATGTAAAACTGTTGCGATTATGTTTTAAAATTAGTATGAAAATCATTGAAACCACTATGTTTTATTTAGGTTAGCCCACAGATATAACACCCTCGTTAGACACAGATTGCTTATTTAAAAGAAGAAGTTTTTTTTGGGTAGAACATTATCAAAATAGAAAACACGAGTAGGTACCTACTTAAGAACTTAATGATTTAGATATGTTTTGAAAAAATAAATGTTTGGAATGAAATAAAATATTCAAATGAATGTTTCTTTATTTGGAGATTCTTATATTCGCTGTCAAATCAATTATTGTACCCGAGCAAGGTCGGGTACTCATCAGCCAGTTTAAAATGAAATGAAACATTATTCGTGTAAACATTGGAAAAATCCCCATTGTTGAAAACTTCATACAGTACTAATAAATTAAAAAATTATTTCGAGACTCAAAAATATATCAAGGAATGAGTGTAATAAATTTTCGCAGAGAAAAGTTAGAATATAATAGACTGCGTTCAATTATTTTATGAAAGATCGTACAAAAGAAAGGGTAAGTAAAGACAGTGTTAGCAATGCATTACACAATTATAATTACTGGACAACTGAGTCTGAAGTAGAGGATTTGCTGGCCGAGGGCCATAGTGGCTGATATAGAAAGCCTTTTTAGGCAAATTAAAAACTCTTCTCCGGGAATTGACAATATCAGAATGAATGATATTTAAAAAAGCTTTTAAACACCGCACAAACATATTTTTTCAGACGTAAATCAAATTTCAGAGATCTGCAGATTTCCAAATGTCGTTCATCTACACCACTGACGACAGAATCAATAGACTTGCCCTAAGTACAATTTCGAGGGCTGGAGGTAAAAGTCACGTGACACCTATC
Organism: Halesus radiatus; assembly: GCA_022606495.2. Classification (NCBI taxonomy): domain Eukaryota; kingdom Metazoa; phylum Arthropoda; class Insecta; order Trichoptera; family Limnephilidae; genus Halesus; species Halesus radiatus. The sequence goes on along the minus strand of JAHDVE020003604.1, from coordinate 178,081 downwards.
TGGGCCCCATCCTAGTTCACTGCTGTCCACGTTTATTTAGCCTGATTTTGACTGCGGGAAGTAAATTATTAAACATTTATAAAAAAGATTCAAACTAAATACTCCAACGAAATATTCAGTTTTTATAAACAAGCCGAACCTCCTTACTTATTTGCTGTTTTACTTAAATTGGCGGCACGCCTAGCTCGCCCCTCTCCCCCTTATGTTTATCTTTCCCTTGCGTATAAGAGCACCTCTGTTTATTATTTGCTCTGTGATCTACAGACTTGCGACAGTAGCTTTTAAAAAACTGATTTCTTAAACTATGTATTTGTACGATTTGCGAGTACAGCTGGCTCTTACCATTTTGATTAGATGCTAAGAAAAAAATGATTAATAAATTTTAATTTTGAAACTGTCAATTCATGGTGGAATTCCATATTAAAAAGTATAAAAAAAAAGTGGAAAAAAGTTACAAAGGTTTTCTAATCAAAAAAAATCATTTCATTACATACTTATTTTTCGTGAAATTTGTATACTCTTAAAACATTATAATTATTTTTCTGTTTTAAAAAAAGTGAGAACTGTTAAATAACAGTAATAAATACCTACCCTTGCCTGCCAGTATATGTTTTGGAAAGTTAATTATTTTTACTGGAAAGTAAATTATTAAAAGATTCCGCTATCTCAAAAATTGCTTAATCATCCAAGAAAGCAAACAGTTTAATTTGATTATCCGCTGAGAAATTAAATTCATCAAATCTTAAACAAAGAGCTTAGTTTAGAACCTATTTTGATTGGCAAATTTATTATTGGTCGGATCCAATTATTATGAAATAGCTACAGGCAGCATCTTTCATTGATCAATACGGATATACGTTCTAGTATAATATAAATTCAGTAGCGTGCATAAAATTTTGTAGGAAGTAAAAAATACAGCGACATAATTGATATTAAAAAAAGAATCCAGACAACTCCCTTCGTGAAAGTTTTCGATAATAATTACAAAGCTGCTGGCTGTTATCGATGTTTTTGGATTACTTAAGTCAGATCAAATATACAAACAACAGTTTTATTTTTGCTCATCATGAATATAATTTTCAAAATTTTACGCCAAATAAACACAGACAATATTTTGAATGAAAGACAAAGCAATAAATATTATTATTATTTCGTTAATAAACAGATGACACTGATTGCTACATTCGCTGGCATTACCGAAAGGCACTGCCTTTTAGACAGTAGCACAAACGAGGCATCCCTTGAAGGGAGCCCAAAAGAAATGCTTGGAATAACACACACAAGAACCATAAACGTAATAATAATAAGAGAATATTTTTCAAGTTCCATTTTCGTGATAATTGTGGAATTAGAACCCGCGTTCTCTGCACTAAATTAATGTGCCTCTACCACTTTGCCCCAGGGATCGTCTTTTTATATCAGGCCTATTAGATATATTATAAAATAATTGAACTTTCGTCAAAGCTAAGAAGTAAACACGTGTCTTGTTAAATAATACTTTATTAATTTTACGACGGAGTTAAATTTGCGTTTTACGTATTTAAATCTGCCACGCAAGTGCGAAATATACAAAATAAGGTCCTTTTTCTATGTCTAAGGTCGCAACATTTCTACTGTTTCGTTTTGGAGGTCACCTTAGGTAAAATAATTAAGTGTTTTTGTTTATAAGCAAAATTGTATAATCGTCTATTTGGATTAACACTCTGACACGACTAAGAAAGTCATTTTCTAAGCAAAAAGGGTAAATGACTGTGTTATTATTATGTTATAAGTTGTCGATCCGCTCAGAAGCTGTATTATACGTTTTTGTATGCTTCATCGATTTTTCGAAATTAAGTGCAATGTTTTTCAAAATCAAACTTGAGTTGACCAGTCTCCACATTCTATACTCGTATGTTAAATAGTATCTCTAATTAGTTGGGTATTGATTGGGGAAGAGTAGTTCATTATTTTTGAGTCTACAGAAGAGGATATTGAAAGGGATGCCTTGTAGTAACGTAGGTGAATCAATAATGCCATTTAAATTTTTGAAGAAGCAAATATGTTAAATAGTATCTCAAATTAGTTGGGTATTGTTTGGGGAAGAGCAGTTAATTATTTTTGAGTCTACAGAAGAGGATATTGAAAGGGATTCCTTGTAGTAACGTAGGTGAATCAATAATGCCATTTAAATTTTTGAACAAGCAAATGAGATAAAATTTGTTCCCACGGTCTCCTAAAGAGGAAATGTTTAGAGTTAGTTCAATTTCATTATATGAGTATTTGCCTCTTTCGAGTCCCAATCTCCAAGCAATTTCTCTTAATACATATTTTTTTAATTAAAAAAAGCTTTGTAACTTTCTTTCACTTGTTCATTTTCGATCGGAACGATTTCACCCTATCACGGGCATCTTCAGACTGGTACAATTAAAACTAAATCTATGGTATAATAGTGTAAATTTATGACTTTAAATTTGTTTTATTGCTGACGGTACGGCTTTACAATTATATTATTTAATTCTCCGGTTGGTTTATTACCTTCTGAACGACAGTTAACATTTTGGTTGTGTACTGAATTTATCGGTTTAATTTTTTTTTCAATAATGTCGACCGTGTCAGTTTTTATTTAAACCCATGATTATTTCTGGTTTTGGTTTTTCCTCGTGATTTTCGTCTTTTTCCTAAAATGGGTTTTATAGCAGTTTTAGTCCTGAAGTTACATGAGCTAAGGGTAACCAGGTACATTTTAATCAGTCTATTTGTAAAATATTTTATTCGGTATGTTATAATAGGTAGACATCGGGGTCAACTTGATTACTTTCGACCAACAGAGGAAAACTACAAAGGTTTTGTACTAAAAAAAAAAAAATTAAATGGAATTCAATAAACCCTCTTAGGAACCGATGTTGAATGGATTTAATATGTAGAATATAGACAGCATAATAAGGAGACAAAACGGTACAGGCGCATGCAAGATTATGTAAACAAAGGCAATATCACATAATTTGCCATTAAGCAACAAAGTGAGTCTGCTATTTTTAGTCCTCTTTGATCTCCATATAATTTCCATCGATGTAATACACCGCAATATCAATATTAATCTATCAACTGAGGGAATCGATCCGTCTTTACTCGGTCGAAGCCTTCAAAGTGCACTTCCGGGGACATTTTATAGACGTTAAAGTGGATGGGCGTTGGTAATTTATCATATTTTCATAAAGCGACAAAACAAGGGTCTCCGGAAACGCTGTTTACAGACTAGCAATAAATCTATATACATAAAAATCAATGTAAGTTTGTTTGTTTGTTGGTCCTCGATTTACTAGAAAATTGCATTACCGGTTTCGCTGAAAATAGCACAGTTTGTTCTTATTTGTACCGGCTTAGAGAATAGTTTGAATGAAATCCAATATGCAAAACTGTTGCTATAACGTTTTAATATTAGAATGAAAAACATTGAACCTGCCATTTTTTATTTAGGTTAGCCCATAGATATAACACTCTGGTTAACCACAGATTGCATATTCAAAAGAAGAAGGTTTTTGGGTAAAATATTTTCTCAACGGAAAATATATAGATATATTTTGAAAAAAAATAAACGTTTGGAATGAAATAAAACATTCAAATGAATGTTTTTTTGTTGTTGAGATTGTTACTTTCGCTGTCAAATCAATTATGGCACCCTAATGACAATCAAGAAATCACAACTTCATAACTTTATTTAAAAAAAAAAATCCCGATCAAGGCCGGGTACACATCAGCTAGTATATATATAATATATATATATATATATAAAGAAGAGTGTCCCGGAAGGTGTTTGTTTTTGTGGTTCGTATATAAATGTACACTTATTACGAGCTTGATGAAAATTTACGCATTTGACCTTCAAAACAAGAGATTTTGACAATTTTTATGAGATTTGAAAAAATCACCTCCGTCCCCCTTTCCCATCCCTTAAAGCAGAATGTTGGTACTTCTTGATGAATTTCGCACATTTGACGATCAAAATAAGAGAAAAAACTACTGAGTAGGGGTTGCGATAAATGTAGGGGTAGAGGTAAAACAATACAACCACAAAACTTTCCTCCAACCCATTCATAACCCCGGCCAACGCCTGGCACTTAAGCTAGTAATAAAAAAAGGTTATCATATTACATCAGCTAATGAATTTTAAGTATGATTTTTAAGATTCAATCGATGATCTTTTCTATGAAGTGCAAAAAAGCAATAACCCAGCTCTGCTACCGTACATGAATACAAACTTTTTATAGGGATTTCTAGACGTTTCCCGGATTTGTTTTGTTGCAAAAGTTATAAATGCTATGACGCGTTGGTCGTAAATATGTATTAGCTTTGTGTCACTAATTATAAATTATAAATCTTAGTTGTAAGTCCCTAGTTATAAGTTATAAGTTCCAGATGGAAGTCACTAGTTATAAGTCTCATTGGTTAGTTGCCAGTTGTGAGTCGTAGTTGTAAGTCACTACTTATAAGTTATAAGATTAGTTGTAAGGTGTTAGTCTTAGATGTAGGATACTAGTTATAAGCATTGTTAATGCTTGGTTGAAAGTCATTAGTTATAAATCTTAGCTGCAAGCCACTAGTAATAAATGTTAGTGGTGAGTTATTAGTTATATGTCTAAGCCATGGGTTAAATAAATATGTTGTTGCCATAATTAGCTACCTTAGGCCACGCCGAGTGGTTCGCCACGTTTTGTAAGTTAGCAGTTATGAGATGAGATTTGTCCAGGTCTTAGCGGCGGATGCGTTTACCACCAGCTGTGTGGTAGGGCGGCTGAGGGAGACCTTTTGACCTCTCCAGTCGGACTCTCAACCCATCGCCTTGCACCGTAGCGGGAGTGATGGTCGTATGAATGACCGTCACTCCAGGACATACAAAGCCCTAGATTCCTATCCACCCATCATAACCTTTTCCTTCCCCGAGCTTCTTTTCATCCCCAAAGGTGATAAAGGCCCGGAGGGATTTTTTTTCTCAGCGCTTCTCATGTGGAGTTTTGCAAAAAAAATATTTGAGGAAAATGTTAATAATTCAAATTAGGAATAGAAGATCGATAAAATATTATTAGTTTTTGTGTTTAATTCGTAGAACTCCATTAATATATATTTTTTTTAATTAAATGTAAATCAAATTTAATAATGATATTATTAAGTTCTGCAAGTATTTTCAGTTTTTATTATTGTGAAAGCTTCAAAACAACACACACACAGTTTGAAAATGGCCTTAAACGCCGAAACAGCTGTCACAATAATAAAAACTAAAAATAGAGAATAATGAGAGAACTTAATAATAACACTATTAAATTTGATTTACAATAAATTTAAAAAAAACATCGATAAAATAGCCTAATGTAAGACTAAGACTAGAGGATCTGGGTACAAGTCCCAGTTTCGACGGTTATCTTTTTATGTTCTGTTTTTATCTGTTTCATATTTTCATTACGATTTGTTGATATTATCTTTTTCAGTGATAAAAAAAGTAAATTATAATACCGCACAAGAGTCACAACTACTCCTTACTGTCCGGAGACAGTTGAATTCTGAAGAGAGTGGAAATAAGATGGGTTGTGACGTTTTTTATGTTGGTATTAATTAAAATAACAGTATTTTATTATCTTATCTTTAATCGTTGTAGAAAATAATATTAACATATCCTAAATGAAACATAAAAACGGAAAAAAACGACAGAAAATAAAAAAGATTTCAGTCGTATCTGGGACTTGAACCCAGGACCTCTGCCTATCCGGGGCAACCGTTTAACCAACTTAGCTAATGAGACCAGTTCAATTTATTTAATCTTCATCGAAATCATATCTCAAATTCAAGATTTGTCAATATTAAAATAATATTGCATATTACCTTATCCGGAGCAACCGTTTAACCAACTTAGCTAATGAGACCAGTTCAATTTATTTAATCTTCATCGAAATCATATCTCAAATTCAAGATTTGTCAATATTAAAATAATATTGCATATTACCTTATCCGGGGCAACCGCTTAACCAACTTAGCTAATGAGACCAGTTCAATTTGTTTCATCTTCATCGATATCATATCTAAAACTCAAGATTTATCAAGACTATTCTCCATTTTTAATCCCATATTATTGGAATTGAAAATGAAAAACAATATTATAATATTAAAACAATATCCCATATTACCGTATCTTTATTTGCACCAATAACTTTGAATAATGTCTAATAATTATATTGGGCATGAAATTGCCTATTAATATTACCTCAAATTGTCTCACTTGGTTAAATATCTAATATTGATATTACAATCCTCGTCGATCTAAAATTAAATGTACGATTATTACCGTAGTCGATCAAGTTATCACACACCATGAGAATCACGTTGTTAATTAAACTTATACAAATAAATAATAATTAGTTAGTCATTTTTTTTTTCAATTTGCTTTAGGACGCATGGGCGAATTTCACTATTTGGAGCCCCCACTGGCAAACAATATTTTTTGAACAATTTTGGAAACAACTTATTGAAGCTTATACACCTCTTTGTAATATATTTCTTCTATTGCATTTTTACTATTATCTTTTTGATTTCACATTTAATTTTGAGAGTTGTTAATATTACATTTAATTATTAAAAATATTTTATATTTCTTGGGCATTAACTATGTAACATTTTCTAGACATTTTGTTTGAAGAATTTTATTCACTATGTACTGGCGTTCTAAAAACGAAGACATTTTAAGTACTAGGCAGTAACAAAAAAAATTATCATACGTCATTGAAATAAACAACAAAATATAAAGCCAAACATAATATTTAGACGGCCTCCATGGTCGCGGGGTAAGGCTCTCGACTACGAATCCGAAGGTCGCGAGTTCAAATCCCGGCGTGCGCAAGTAATTTTTATTTAAATAATTTGTGTTGTTTCACAATTAATTCATTTAAAAAAAAAATAATATGTAGTATATTTGCGCACGTTCCAGAGTGGAAGATACTCCCAGTATCGCCCTGGTGAAAGACCACCATTCAGAATTGAAACGTTGCTTGAAATGGCTTTTAGCCGTGTTTGGTGACCAGATCTGAATAGCCAGGTATTCCCAACCTTCCTCTTCCCCTTCTCCTTCCCCTCCCCACAATACCTTCAGCCTCACAACATTCCCCAATTGGGAATGTCATAGTCTCACTGGCTCCAGACGGTTGGGAGCAGTTGGGACTCTTGTGAGGTATTCATATAAAAAAAAAAAAAAAAGTCTGGATAAAAACAAAAGGTACAGATTTTTTTCATAACCTAATACGACCAAATCAAACATACCACAATTACCTTCGTTATAATGTTTTTTCAACATAATTATATAATTATTTCACAATGTTTCTTTTCAAAAACACGTGAACATTATTGTGTTTCGTAAACACCTTACGCGGAGTGTTATTAATTTACAGTACCTACATATTATTCTTACTTTACACTACAATAAAGGCAATAAATATATATGTATTTAATTATGGATTGTTTAATAAATAGAAAAAAAAAGAAATTATTGTAAAATTAGTACCTATATTCTACATATGAACCAAACAGAAATTGTGAAAAGTTGAGATATGGGGAAAATAAAACTGAAAACTTTGCTTCGTCGAATTGTACATAGTCCAGTGAGCAGGAGTTTTTGCAATGAAAAAGGCGGGGTGAAATATTTTTTTGGTATCATATTGTTAAGGTTGGGACCCTGAAAAACTAAACACTTATTTTCGACCTTAAGTCATCTTCGCGTTAGCCGACATCTTGGATGAAAGGTGCCAAAAATTGGTTTTTCCAAATGTTTTCCTCAACGGTTGATCCAACGAAAAATTTGCATACGACAAACTAAAAGAAGATAATATTTGCTAATATTTTATATGCGTTTTGTTTACTGGTATTATATATAACAAGTTACAGCGCTGGAAAGGTGAACTTTTTTTTAATCGTCAAATTCCTCATTTTTGTTATTTTATTTTTTTATTTCTTGCCATTCATTACATAATTATAATAATGTCATGGATTTATTTTCATACCACCGCGAGGTAGAGTACATGGAGTTTTATTTTACTGCGGTATACCCAGTAGGTTTAATCTACAGATGTTCCAGTTTAGCTAGGCTGTTCCAGTTTTTGTTAGTTAGGCCGGCGGCCGTATTTCGTAATATATATGTATTGATTGCAATTTAAAGAGAATTATAATAGCATAAATAAGCGCCATCAAAAATAATTTCATAAATAAGTACATAGATAAAGTCGAAAACTTGGATTTTTTTCAGAGTTCCACCTTTTATTATATGAGATCAAAAACATTAAAATTTACTCCACCTTGCGATGATTGAAAATTAAACAAGGTTTTTATTATTGAATTTTTCACACGTGAGTGAAGTCTTCTGTAAAACCCAGAAGGAATATAAAATAAAGAATACTTGCTACTGGGGCAGTATTCCTGCCCTCTTTTAAAGTGTCTACAAAACCGCCCCTATTAAGAAAGTGTATTAAAAAACGTTTTAACATTAAACCATTGGTTAAGTGTGGTTTTAGTTCAGATGTTAATTAGTTAAATCGTCTGTGTTATTAGGCCTTGGATACGATCAATCTAACTCGTGGACGTGCACCATGGGAAGAAGAAAACTTTGTTGTAATCGTAGTTAACCGGGACTTGAGATATTAACAATTTGTTCTCAAAGGAAAAACTATCTCAAAGCTTATTCACGCTCTTCCGCCTGGAAATTTATCAGTTACTTAAATTAAATTGATAGAATTGTTTTTTTGTAAATAGTGTAGACATATTGTATTTAGGTTTAAAATGATTACTTTTGATAATATATTAGGCAATTCAATATAATCTCCTTGGGCGTACGTGTGTGATATTTTCTAATTTGGAACTGACGTAATGTGTAATATTTTTAAATCCTGACAACTGATAAAGTACCCACATATTTTAAAAGGCGATTTTTTTAATTCTTTATTCGAAATTTGTGATTTTTTTTTAATTCCGTGCAAACAAAAAAAATATTCTTCAATTTGCAGGTTAAGTTACATTCCGCGAGTTTTCACGTGTACCAACTAGTTAAAGAATATTTTGTGTATCTATATGTGCCTCGTTTATACTGATTGTCATTAGAAGTCAATAGATTGGTCCAGACGGCGCGCGGCTGGCGTACAAGATAGCATCGTAAATAGGAACTAAATAATTTACCAGCAAAATGACAAAATAAAGTGAATGAAATCAATTGATTCTATTAATAATATTTTCCGGCCTTTCTGTTCTATTTTTATTAACCCCCACCCGTTTTCAATATTTATTATGCCTATTATAATTTCATATAATGAACCGGTGAAACTGATTTACCATGAAAGTAATTATGATAAAGAATTCTCTATTCCGTGAGGTAGTTACATTTGAAATCAGTTTTCCCCGCATTAAATGGCAATGTTTCTTAATTGATTTATAATGACGTGAATGCTATTAATTTATTAAAATGTGTTATTTTGTTTAGGTCTTGTGAACATACTGAGAAGTTGGGAATAAATAATTCTCCTTACTTTATTAATTAACGTTATAAATAAATAAACTCACTTCAAGCAACGTTTCGTACCTCAATGGGGGTCTTTCACCAGGGAGATTTTGAAATTATCTACCACTCTGGTATGTTTATAATAATTATTGTTTGAAAATGTGTTTATGATTACGCAGATGTAGCTATTTACTTTACTGGTAGATAGCCGAGATATTATTTTCAATCTTTATCCATTTTTGGAAAGTTGCATGAATTTCAGAAAATCCTAACCTAAAAATAAAAAAAAACACCCGTACGATTTAAGAGAAATAATCCTAAAGTACATGGTATGTTGTACGTATTATTCGTACGGTTTCACTTACATATTTACAAACAACCTATTTAGTTTTACAATAGACATATTTTACTACATACGACTTAAATAAATATGTAAAAAAATGTAGTTTAAAAAAAACAGTTGAGTCTTGCCATGTCAGAAGTCAGAATAACGGAAAGGAATATACGATACGATGTATTAATCTGAATTAAAGAAAAAGGGTGTGCCAAGACCTAGTTGTTTAGCGGTCCGTCCTCTTTTCCTACTCCTGTAGAGAAACGCCGTGATGGTTAGTTAGTTAGTCAAAGCTGCCGCGTTAACTTACAAATGCCAGACAGGCAAAGTTGTTTAAGATTCATGAAAAGCTTTATAAAAACGTTTGGTCGATATAAACAGTCAAACCACTCAAAATTTCAATTAATCTCTCTTGTAAAAGTATTCCCTATAATCTATACATATTAAAAACGAATGTTGTTTGTCTGTCTGTCTGTTCTCGATTGTATCGAAAATTACTCAAACGATTTCGTTGAAATTAGCAGTTTGTTCTTATTAGTGACGGGAAAGTTTAGAGAGTAGTTTGAATGAAATGCAATATGTAAAAATATTGCATTAACGTTTTAAAATATGAAAAACATTGAACACGCCATGTTGTATTGAGGTTACCTCAAAGATCTACCACTCTGGTTAGCCATAGACTACACATTCAAAATAAGAAGGTTTGTTTGAGTAGAATATTTCCAAAATGGAAAACACAAGTAGGTACCTACTTAAGAACTTAATAATTTAGATATATTTTGAAACAAAAAAAATATTTGGAATGAAATAAAATTAAATTTTTAAATGATTGTTTCTTTGTTTAGAGATAGTAATAGTCATCACAAGGCATTACTTTCGCTGTCAAATCAATTATGGCACCTAAACGAAAAGCAAAATTTTACAACTTCATTACTTTATTAAAAAATAAATTTTAAAATCCCGAGCAAGGCCGGGTACACATCGGCTAGCTTTTAATACAATAACGGTGTATTGAATTGCGTTATCATAACAAAACATTTAAAATTCGCCGCTTCGTAAATAGACAGAATTTTCCAAAATGCCCGTCTTAACACCTCATGAATAATTATAACTGTCTTCCGTTACATATTTTACTTCAGGGAAAAACTAGTAGGTAACACTGGGGTTAAGATCAGTACGGAGGTCGCTAGCAGCAGTTACAGTTTTTACATTACAAATTTTAATCAGTGATTCCTGAGCTTATTTGGAATAAAAATGTTAATGATATTTTAGTCTAAGATAAAAAAAAAAAAGATTTACAAAACACGTAATTTTTTTTTCAAAATAAACTTTTACATATCGTCACTGGTCACACAGCCGTGTAATCACCCAATCTTCCAACCCGATTCTAAAAAAAAATCAGTAGAGATAAAAATGCAATATATATTTTTTACTCCAAATAAGCTCCGGAACCACTGGTTAAAGTTTGTAAGTTTCACCTGATATACCCTGTATATAAATAAGTACTAAATTTTCAATAAATTGCTGGTTACAAAGCTGAGTAATCCGTCTAACCTACCGATGAAAAGAAAAACACTCTTCACTGACTTCGGGTCAGCGTTTTTTTCATTAAAAAGTAATTCATATTCACCTCCTCTTCTCAGATATTACTTGCTACTAGACCCTTACCGGTCTCTTTTATAAATGCTACTGGTGAACCTATTTCTCTTCTTCATTGCTACTGACCCTTCCTGGGCCCTTTTACAAAAACTACTAACTAAAAAACCTTCCTAGTTCCTTTCATTGCAAACTATTGATTATTGCAAAGAACATTCAAAATCACATGCCAAAATTGAGAATGGCTTTTCTACACGTGTTCATAGTTAATACGTGTACAGGAACCAATATATTTGTACAGCGCCCCTGAGGTGATTTCTCACAAAAGCGGCGCTATAGAAATGGTCCAAATGGTCAAAATATATCTAAATTATTAATTATTATTAATATACCAGTATATAAAGCTATATGCCGACGATATTAAATTATATAGAGAAATAACTGATTCAAACCACTGTCAAATTCTTCAGTTTAATATTGACATGCCAAATAACTGGTGTTTACAAAATAATTTATATCCGTATCGAAAAATGTAAAACTCTAACCTTTTCCGGATAAAAAAAACCTCTCGGTTTTTGACTTTTCAATAAATGAAATAAATCTAGAAAGAGTTACGAAAATGAGAGATCTCGGCATTATAATGGATGAGAAACTTAATTTCATTGCTCACATTCAACGAATTGTAAATAAAAGTATGAAAAGGGTATTATACTAAAAACAATAATTTTTTTTTAATCGTTACAAGTAATTAAATTGTTTTACATATACCTAGTTAGAAGTTTAATAGAACATAATTCCATAGTTTGGTCGCCCTTCTACAAAATACATATTCATAATGTAGAAAGAATTAAAAGAAAAATTTAACGTTTCATAAATTTTAAAGTTAACATACCTTTAGAGCACATAAATTACTCATTGTTAATGAATATTTTAAATATTGCAACTTTAGAAAACAGACGAAAAATTAACAACCTAACCTTTTAATTAAATTATTAAATTGTAAATTCGATTATTCTGAACTCCTGCATAATCAACCTATATATACCTAAACAAACTACAAGACAATCATTAACATTTAACATATGTATATCCCATTCCAACTACAGTTTGCATTCCCCAATTCAACACTTACACAGTCTTTAATTTAAAAAAAAAGATGAACCAATTATTTCTACCTAGTTTATAAATTAGTGTTAACTTTCACATTAGTTATTTATTTGTTAATAATATTAATATTGATTGATTATTTATTTTTTTCTTTTCCTTTATATTCCTGCGTATTTTTAGCTTCGGTGCTGTTTTCTCTTTTTTCTTATTTCAAGTGTAACTAACTTTTCTTCATGTTTTCTTTTTATACATTTTTTGTAATTTAAACATTATGTACTTGCATGTAAAAGCCCTCTCTGTGTTTAAATAATAAATAAATAAATAAAAAAATAAATGAAAAAGATACTTGTATATAGTTAATCTCAATAGAAATGCAAATGGAGACAGAGGACATTATTTAAGATACCTACTTCATATTAATTGCAGTATCCTATAGTTTATACGAATGTTTTAACCTTGGTCGGGTACAGAGCATACGTGTACGATGATTTTATAATCGAAATGAGAACCTCTTTATATAATAATTACAGAATGGAATAAGGAAGTTCTTTTTTCTTTGGTCCGTGTATCAACCAAGTATCACATAGCTCAACTTCTACAAATATTTAAATTGCTAATCAAGCTCCGAGAAAATGGAATACAAAGGATATGTTTAAAGAGGGGCAGAACGGTATTGCAATATTTATTTGCCAAGCTATCACGAAGGTTAGGAAATATTCAGAATATTCCGGAGCCAGTGCAACTATTGTATCCCCAAGGCAAGGGAGTGGGAGTGAGGGGGGGGGATTAAGGTTGGTAAGTCCCTGGCTATTCAGATCTGGTCACTAAACACGGCTAATGCCATTTCAAGTAACGTTTTGATTCTGAATGGTTGTCTTTCTCCAGGGTGTCTACCGCTCTCGAACTTGCCGCTAACTTACTATACATGTGATAGTTTAGCCATTTTACCACAGATGGTTCGAATAGTAATAGTTCGTAGGGTTTCCGCAAGATATCTCAAGTATAGGCATACTCTCTTTTGGGAATAAAATGGGTTACCCGCCTGTGGAGCGGCCACTGATATTTTGATTTTATAAGACACATGATATTTGCTTCCAAACTGTTTTTTCCTCATTTTCAATTATTATTTTATTTATTGAAGGAAGCAATCACTTTGTGGCTTGACATTATAATTTAAAAAATAAAATTCACTTTTGATGGATGTGAACCCGCGACCTCCGGATTCTTAGCCAAGGATCGTAACAGTCAACCACAGTAATATCGTCTAAATAAATTACAAAGTGCTTGTTATGTAAACAGTTTTATTTGAGGTCATCCAAGGGGCACATACTATTTATACATGGATTTATTTGAATAACATGAAAAAGAAATGGCACGACCAAATGGATAAAATACTTAAGTCAGGTCATGTATACGATGCATGAATGGGAGTGAAGTAAGAAATGTGTGCCAGGACAAATTTGTTTGGCGGTCTATCTTCTCTGTCTACCGTTCCTGGGAAACGGCGTGATGGTTAGTCAATATGTTTTTTCCTTCATATGGTGGAGGAGAGTTGGTGGATATCGTAGTGGGGTGCTGAGGCTATTCAGCCAGTCAACAGCATCGGGAGTTACTTGGTTCAGCACAGATGTGCTATAGGGACACTGTTGAAGAGAACATTCTTCTCAATGCGTTTTTTTGTTTGAATATGTCTACGTTTACACAGTTCGGAATCCTCGAGGCCCTATTTATACATTATATACTCGTACAAACAACGCAACCGCTATGAATGCAATGGATACGGTTTAATGAGGTCTAATTCTTCCGAAGGAGAGAGAACCCTGACAATTTACACGTAGGGTCTACAACGAGGTGCTTGTTTTTCACGTTCAAGGTCTGCCACTAAGTACACCATAACTCTTCAGGGAAGTATCGCGAGAGAAGCAGTCTTTCGCCTTCAGTCCAAAAAGGTTTCCTGAACGTCAGGCGGCTGGCCGGGAGGTTTGCAAGGTCACCGTGAAGGGGAATGTTACTATTAACGGCATTCTGTATTCGCTGAGGGTTGTTGTCTCTCGTCTTACAGTGGGCGACGTGATGTTGGAGAGGACAGGGAGTCAATATGGTAAAAATGTGTACAAACTGAACAAAATATATTTGTGCATGCCGAACCTGCGTCCAAAGAAAAAACATGTCTACCATCAATACAAACAGCTTCTCGTTTCGCTGCTGTTCGTTTTCGCGCCCAGTTAATCTTATTCAAATTTGGTACGTCAGCGGCCATTTTTTATCCGGTGCGACCACCCCCCCTTTCATCCCTTAACTTATAAAACCTAAGCCGTAAGGTTTTAAGGGTGAAATTTGGAATTCATCGAAGGGACTTTACTTAATCCGCTATTTAAAAACGCGTTGACTCGGAACTACCTATCCACCTTCCCTTAAAAGCCAAATTAAACATGCTGGAATTTTAGATCTTTGGAGGCAAAGTAGTTCCTTAAATGTTACTTTCATTTCATTACTTTCTAAATGTAAAGGGGTTGGTTTGTTATTAATGACTGCGGCATGTTTTCCCTTTTTAACGAGAAACTTTTTTTTCATCGTTAACTTAAATGGTTCTATACGCACCTAGCCGTTAGTACATATTTTTTAAGTCTATACATTTTACAGAACCATTTCAATACATTTAAATAATACTAATGGTAATTTAAAAAGCGTTTTTTTTTTTAATGTGGAGTGCAAGGCATGTTTGAAAAGGTGATAGTGTGAATCGAATAATATGTGTGTCTTAAACGCCTCACTGGGATAACCTGTGCTGAGGTGTTGATGTGTATGTGTAAAATGTGATACTAGTATAGATGTGTATTGGTTATTTTAATTTATTTATACTAGATAGAAGAAGATAAATGTTATGATATATACTATAAGTTTGATAAAATAAAATTACATTACATGGAAAGAGATGGAAGGGACCGTCAAGTAGATTATTTTATGTGTTGGGTCATGTTTGGTTCGACTGTTTAATATTTTGAATGAAGTGAATACCTTGATATTTGATTCAGGCTCTGATATGATTTTTAAATATTGTATTTATAGTTAACAGTTGTTTCAGAATTGTGGGGATGCCATTACTGAGTGGTTCGCTCAGTAATACAAGTATCTTTCCCCGTATGAGGCGTGTGTTATTGGGATATTCAGTGTTTTATTTTAAATAAATCAAAGACTTTGTTATAAACCACGAAATTATTGTATTTTTATGCCAACCGGTTTCGCTTAGATCAAGTTTCGTCACGGGAAATATAATAACTAAACAATAATTCAGAGTTATGAGACTGATAAATTACAAAAAAGAGGCAAAAGAGAATAAAATATTAGAGGGAGACAACAACAATATATATTGTTACAAATAAACAGTAAATACAACAGTGTAATGGGGATGTAATGAAGTCATTAAGCAATCTTACAATGATTTATAGAAGTGGAAAATAGATTATTAGTGGAAAATAGATTACTGGTATAAATCATTATTGGTTTGTCTAAATGACTTGATTATGTTCCCATTACACTGTAGTATTTACTATTTATTTTTAATAATGTATATTATTTTGTCTCCCTTTTACATATAATATTGTTAAATTGTTGTCTCCCTTTAATATTTTATTCTCTTTTCCCTTTTTTGTAATTAATCTGTGACACTCTATTGTTTTCTGGACCTATATATACGATAGCTCTGTATTATTCTTTAGTTACTATATTCGCCCTTATGAAGCTTGATCTATGCGAAACTGGTTGACGTAATAATACAATAAATTCGTGTTTAATGTTTTATTTTACAAGATGTGAAACCAAATTGATTCTTATGAAAATAGTGTATTATTTACTGAGGATCTATTTTTTAATGTCTTTTGAGATTGCATTGGAATGTGAAGATTGCGTAGGAAGAGGTGGAGTAATATAGATCTGCTATTGGGTTGTTTTGTTGTCATGACATACAGTGTTTTGAAAATTTCAATTAAGTCTGTGTAGAGCGGTACGTGAAGGATGAGTTTAATTGTCGCTTTTTGTATTTATACATGTTTTTTAAACCAGCACAATTGTTAGGTGGCACCATACATTTTTTTACAATATGACCTCACCGAGTTGTTAGTCTCTACGCAATGGCATTTCGATCGGATTCAGATGACGTCAGTTGACCTCACTTCATTCGTTGTTCATCCACTATACATATCGAAACCATCAAAGTGTCAAATTTTTTTTATTTATTCCGTTCATATCAATCTTGTATTATTTCTGGATCTCGACAATTATTGTCACTAAAGGCGGGATCATATTATTATGTCGTGACGCGTTCTGACGTGTCGGCGAGTGTACACACTATTATAACGTGTCGAGGTGCGTTTTTAATTCATACATTATTGTGTTATATGTTTATCATTTGTCTATACTTCACATTATTATTTTTTAGTATTCTGTATATTCCTGATTAAAAAAGCACCATTAAAATGCATTCATTGTTTCTATGTTTTTTCAATTCCTTACGAATCAACCCACACCTCCCAAAACAATGTCAAATACTTCACCACTGTGCCACGAAGGTCGTGATAACGTAATCTGCTTTCAGTTAGCAGTGCGGTTGGTAACCTGCTAGTCGATTGGCGTGCATTCCTCAAACATGCGAGTTCGTTCCACGTCTACTGCGAGTAATGACATGTGAATAATAACAGCTTATTATTTTGCCCTTAATTTGCTTCACAGTATTCACGTTCCACAGCCTTATTTACGATAGCGCAGAAGCAATGTGTAAAGTTTGCAGGGAGATTTTTAGCAAAAGGGTTTTTAAGTAACCGATCGCAGAGCAAAATCTCGAAACTTTTTTAATAAATGTGGACTTCGTAATATATATTTTATTTTAACTCCAGATAGGAGGATCCGAGGAAAATAATTTCCCTCAGGGCCTATGTCATCTTTGAAGACTCTGTGTAAGGGGTATTTTTAAGGAGATGAATATGGGACCCATATTGTAGGAGGGAGGAAACATAGATGCCGGTAAATTGTTCCATAGCCGTGCTGTTGAATTCAAAAACGAGTAGTGGAAACGAGCCGTTCTGATGTGACTAATGTCAACCATGAACAAACGTTAGGCGCGCGTTAGGCGTGTTTCCCGACTATACACCGGTGCTGAAGGGAACAATGGCGCTTGTTCCTCAGAGCACCATCTATGGAAATACCCGTGGAATAAGAACAGTATTTCCACGTGACGCCTGTGGTCTAAATATTGCAATCGGTTTGTTAACAGAGAGGAATCTATCAAACTGACAGCTCGTTCCCGCACGGAGTCAGCTGTTTTTAGAGGTATTTTGGGGCTCCAGACCAGAGATGGAAGTGGAAGATACTCTCAGTATCGCCCTGGTGAAAGACCACCATTCAGAATTGAAACGTTGCTTGAAATGGCTTTTAGCCATGTTTGGTAACCAGATCTGAATAGCCAGGTATTTCCCCACCATCCTCTACCCCTTCTCCTTTCCCCAATACCTTCAGCCTCACAACATTCCTCAATTGGGATTGCCATAGTCTCACTGGCTCCAGACAGTTGGGACTCCTGTGCGGTATTCATATAAAAAAAAGAGATGTCTGCCAAATTCAATAGTGGGGCGCACTTAGGACTTTTACAGGGTCAGCAGTTGTGCACAATTCGTTCTTTGTCACTGAACATTACACCAAGCATATCAATGGAAGGCATTTTGGGAAGATTGCTTCCGCTGAAGGAGACTAGATTGTAATTTCGATCCCCTTTGGACGTAATCAGAAATGATTGGGTCTTTGAAACATTAACTGGCTGACACCTTTCTGATATTGACGTTACTAGTCATATAAGTGAAATCGTTACTTTGGTTTTCAAGATTTTCCGGAAACCCTTTGTTTTAAATGATGAATTTCTGAAAAAAAAACGTCTTCATCAAGAACAACATTCATCACATCTGAAAATATGCAAAGTAGGTTTTTTTGGAGATATAAAATTCATATTCCATAGCTTCACATTTATTACTTGCCTCTATGACACGACATTTAAATCCTCTCTTTCAGGAAATCTTTGACATGTATCCCCCCTCTGGAAAAGTGTTCATATCAAATTTCTACAATAACATTACTTCTTTGGCTTTGAGGTATTTTACTCTGTTATACTAAATTTGAACAATGTTTCTGGCGTTATCTCTCTTTGGGTTGAATAATTGTGAAGGATCTCGTAATACCACGGAACTTATTTAGTGTACCACATATTTTTGAAACGTTTTGTTGGGACATTACTGAAATAGAAAATATATTACATATATCATGAATAGAAGTGTACAAAAATCCTAATTTTAAAACCATGTAAGATCATACTTCTTAACTTGTGCTTGTTTTTTTTTTTTAAATATATTTTTATTTTATTTTAATTTTTATTTTATTTCATTTTATTTTTTTATATAATTAAGCACATTATTATTCCGGTGAAACACTACTTATACAGATGTATACAATTTTTAAAAAGGTGAGTTATTGGTACGATAATAGACTCAGTCGGTGCACGGCGGGCCGCGCCCAAAATTTACCGTCAACACACCACGGAAGTATTGGGCCTCGACGTTCCACAGGTTTTAATAGAATAAATTTTCTAGCCAACAACAAAATAATTAACCTTTTCAAAAAATTTAACCTCCTCTTCCTTCGGTCGCTTACAAGAACACATCAATTTGTTTTAAAAATAACACATTAATTTGTTTTAAACCACTAAAACTGACTAACTAACCATCCGCCGTTTAGGACGGACCGCTAAACAACTCGATCTTTGCATACACTTCTTGCTTCATTCACATTCATATATCGTCTGATACATTCTCTTCTATTATTCCGACTTCTGACATGGCCCGACTCAAGTATTTGATACACTTGATCTTGCCATGTCTTCCTCGGGCGTCCCCAGCTTCTCGTTACACTCCTTTCTTCGTTCATTCGCTCTACATGCACAAACCATCTAAGCGTCCTTTTCTTAATCTTGCTCATTACGCTTACGTCAGCCTTGCATTATTTACGAATCTCAAAATTAACCACTTCAATTTAGAATATAGATTTACCAGTTTTGGAAGTACCGTTTCTTCATCAGGACTATTTATATTTTTCGGTGCAATAAACTTTAATATTATCAAGATTAGTCAAAAGTATCTGTAATTACAGGTTTATTATTTTTCAAAATATTTGTCAACTGTAATCAAAACCAAAACAAAAAAAAACGTATTTCTCTTCAAATTCTATACCTTATTTACATTTGTATAGCAAAACTAAAACATTAAAATAAAACTAATCAATACACATCAAAATTGTACCACATTTAACACATCCATGTGAACACCTCAGAACAGGTTCTCCTAGTGAGGTGGTCACGACACATATAACACTCCATTCACAGTATCACCTCTTCAAACCTACCTTAGGCTCCACATTATAAAACACCATACAAAGCATATTATACTTAAAATAACAAACATGCCATGTGAAATGGTATTCTATAATATATGTATATAAATAAATAAAAAAATAATAATAATGACGTATAAAAATATTTAGGTGTTGAAGTGGGAGGCGACCAATGGGAACGAGATAATTAAGGGGTTTTCAGAAGGAGCACAGCAAGCCGCAAAGTAAATGCTATTTACGAATAAACCATATTAAAAATAAAGTTCTTCAATTATTCAACATCTTATCTATGTTTCAATTTATTTATTTTGATTTATATTTTTATTGAAAAGTTAATCAGTTAACAGTGCGTTTTTCTTAAAAGCAATTATTAAATTTGTTACCAAAATTTTTAAAAGTTTTTTTTTTTAATGTATCTTTTTTAAAAGAGGAGTGAACATCATGATGATCAGTGTACATTGAATCTATGATTATTTTGGTTTAAGGATATGTGAACATAAAAAATATGATAATTTCATCATGTTTCTTATTTTTACATTGAACAGCTTTTTGATTGCTTTTACTGGGCATTTATCTCCTTCAATTGTTCTAATGTTTTCCGGTGGTCTTGTTGAAGTATTTTTTTCTAAAATGTGTGTATTGATGTTGTTTCTGTGATGAAAATATGTGTTTTTACGTGTAAGATTTCCAGTTAATTAAGAATTCTATTGTTTTTCTTTTATTGTTCGAATTATTATGTTTTTTCGAACTAGATCAGTAGATTTATTACTTCAAATTCTTTAAAAGTAAGGTTTGTTTGTTCGATAGGTTTTTATTTGACTCAGTGACATACTGAAATGGTCAATTAATTCACGGTGTTATATTATATTGCCTATTAATTTTTAATCTCGTTTTTATTACTTCTTATAATGAGAACAGCATATTTGTATTTTTTCTTTTTGTAACAAATAATTTTACAATATTAGAAATTTAATTAAAAATTTGCTTACATTTTTCAATAAGAAATTGGAGTAGATGAATGCCATATAAGAAATGAAAAAACAAATTTTTTATTTATGTATTTATTTATTCTTAAATTTAAATAAAAAACAAAATCATTAGCCACTCAGTAATAAGAAAATAAACATACCCGAATAAAAATAAGTAAATGTTAATAAGTACATAAAAATAAGTTTTTTTTACATGAATACCGCACAAGAGTCTCAACTGTTCCCAACCGTCTGGAGCCAGTGAGACTATGCATCCCCAATTGGGAAATGTTATGAGGCTGAAGGTATTGGGAAGATGAAGAGGAAGGTGGGGAAAATACTTGGCTATTCAGATCTGGTCACCAAAGCCATTTCAAGCAACGTTTATTAAGTAAGTTAGGTAAGTAAATATTAATAAATAAATATTATAATTTATAAAATAAAACAATAACTTTGTTTTACATCACTTTTATTTATACTTTAGCCGACCGGGTTTCGCTACTACCGTAGCTTCTTCAGGGCAGTATACAACTAAACTATGAACTAAGATGCACATGTGTTATGGAATGATACAAACAGGCTAGTGAAGGGCCAAGGGTGGGAGATCAGCAGGTACCTGCTGATCGGGAAGGGAATGTACTTTGTTTATTGGGAATAATTTAAAGATTGGACTTTTATTTAAATTTATTTGATTATTTATTAGTCTACTATTAGTGTTTTTGCTTTCCTTATTTCTAATGCTTCTAGGTTATCTAATCGAATGCCGGTTACATTTTTATGCAGTAAACTAGTGCCTGTATTTTTATCGAATGTGTGGTCTGTTTCTAAGAGATGGTTAGCAAATTCGGAGAAACCATTATTATTTAGACATCTTAAGTGTTCTTTTACACGGATATTAACATTACGCGACGTTTTGCCTACATAGAACGCCGGGCAATCATTACATTGAAGTGAATTCGATAAAAATACAGGCACTAGTTTACTGCATAAAAATGTAACCGGCATTCGATTAGATAACCTAGAAGCATTAGAAATAAGGAAAGCAAAAAACACTAATAGTAGACTAATAAATAATCAAATAAATTTAAATAAAAGTCCAATCTTTAAATTATTCCCAATAAACAAAGTACATTCCCTTCCCGATCAGCAGGTACCTGCTGATCTCCCACCCTTGGCCCTTCACTAGCCTGTTTGTATCATTCCATAACACATGTGCATCTTAGTTCATAGTTTAGTTGTATACTGCCCTGAAGAAGCTACGGTAGTAGCGAAACCCGGTCGGCTAAAGTATAAATAAAAGTGATGTAAAACAAAGTTATTGTTTTATTTTATAAATTATAATGTCACATCACCAAGTTACCGCTTCATATGAAAATAAATAAATATTAGTAAATGAATAATAAAAATTAAATAATAATGAAAGGTAAATAATAATCAATAAATAGCAATAAGCATATTATAATACACATATAATATTAACTAAATATTAATAAGTAAATAGTACTAAGTATATAATAATAAAAATAGGTAAATAATAATATGTAAATATAATTATGTATATAGTAATAAGTAAACAATAATATGTAAGTAAAAAAAATAGTAGTAAGTAAGTAGTAATAAGTAAGTAATAATAAGTAAACAATAATAATAATACCGAGCATGTATAAGGTTTCAACATTGATTGCAACATAACGGATAACATGGATAAAGCGAAATCACCACTCTCAGCTAAGACTTTTGACCATTTAAAAAAAAATTGCGTATCTTTAGTTTTAATGTTGTCACTAAGCCTATTATATAACAAAGAGCTTTATAACAAAAACTCCTTTGTCCAAATGATGTTCTGTTATTTGCCAGCTGATACATTAGAGAAGAACCCATTCTTGTATTGCGCACTTATTGTGACCTTATGGCAGTATCAATGTTGTTAAAATATTTTAATTATTTCGCATTTAGAAAAAAAAGTAACCTTAGACATTAGTACTGATGGAACACATCCTCGAATTTTCTTTCAGCATCAGAATAATATCTTTTGCCTTATCCGAGGGGAGATATCCAAGCTCGTATCAGATATAAACTCCTAGAATTCAGCGCCCGGGGCCTTCCCCTTCACCTGCGGATGACACGATTTTTTACACATAGGTTGCGCTGAAATCGGAAGTGTCTTCGCAACCGAAAATATTGTAGTAACAAATTCCCGAGAAAAATGTGTCCTCATAAAAATATATCCAGTTTCATTAATAAACAACGCGTATAAGTTTTATCTGTACAAATAAATCATTTTTCGAAATCAGTCTGTGTGTTCCGGCTTAGTTTTGTTTAATGATAACAACAGTGTGACGTTATCTTAAAAAAAGTCAATGACACTATTTATCAACCCAATTTGCACTTATTTAATGAGTTTAAAATAATTGTAATTAAACATAAAACTTTGTTTTTAAACTTTTGCCATTTTTAACACCGACTGGTTTCGGAATAACCGTTCCATGATGAGAGCAAAATATATACTAAACGACATTCCAAAAATTATGGCAGAACATATATATTAGGTCATTGAAGAAAATAATATTCACATAACCTAAATGAAAGATGAAACCGGACAAAAGGACAGAAACAAATTGAACTTGTCTCATTAGCTAAGTCGGTCGAGCGTTTCCTCGAATAGGCAGAGGACCTGGGTTCGAGTCCCAGATGCGACTGAAATATTTTTAGTTTCTGTCATTTTGTCCGGTTTCATCTTACATTTAGGTTATGCGAGTATTATTTTCTTCAATGATTACATATTACGATGAGGTTTTTAAATCTCAATAAAAATAATTAATAATTAAAAATTGAATTCTTTAGACTTTTTATAAAAAGTCTCATATAAATGTCGGATGTCTCCGGACGTCAATCCGAGACACTGTTTAAGTTTGCAATTGAGTTCAGGTAGAACTTTGTAAACATCATAAAAATAGCTGCCAATAATATGAGATTAAAAATGGAAAAATAATATTCACAAATCTTGAATTTGAGATATGATATCGATGAAGATGACACAAATTGAACTTGTCTCATTAGCTAAGTCGGTTGAGCGTTTCCCCGAATAGGCAGAGGACCTGGGTTCGTATCCCAGATGCGACTAAAATATTTTTAGTTTCTCTCCTTTTGTCCGGTTTCATCTTTCATTTAGGTTATGTGAGTATTATTTTCTTCAATGATTAAATATTACGATGAGGTATTTAAATCTCAATAAAAATAATTAATAATTAAAATATATACTAGGTGTCACAGTGGGAGTAGGGGCGTGACTAGGGATTAGTAAATAGTGCGAAATTTTAACGACTGTTCCTCATTTTATATCGGAAAATAAAGCCATAATTTCAACATTAGAATCAAGTTTGTTAAAAATATTTTTATTTTAAATAGATATATATATATATATATATTGTAACTTAACCTTGACTGTAAATTTAGTATAGGGTTTTAAATAACAATCTCCCGTTAGACAAATTACTAAAAAATACTTTAACCAGACTTTTTGCCGTATATTTTTGTAAAATGTCATAAAATTAATAATTAAAAAAAGAACAAAAAATATTTTTTTCAAATTTGTTCATCATAATTATTACAAACAATGATAGTTTTGATAAAAATCGAACGATAAATATTCTTCACATCAATAGTTAATAGATAAACGCTTACATAATTAAGAAGCCTCAGAAATTAAGAAATCCCTTAACAATCAATCATTTTACAGCCCCATTTTAAAAATGTTTCCTTTCACCCCTCCTTCAATATCTATCTCTTCCCCACTCTTTACTGATCCCTAGTTAAGCCCCCACCTCCACTGTGACAATTAATATGTATGTTCTGCCATAATTGTGTAATATTGTTAAGTATATATTTTGCTTGATGATCCAAAAGTTATTCCGAAATCGGTCGGCATTAAAAATTAAAAGTGGTTAAAACAAACTTTTATTAAATTAACAACAAAGTTTTATTATTTTATTTATTTATAATGGATAACCACAAAGTGATTTCATACAACAGTATTAAAACAATTATTTCACTCCTTAAAATAGTGAAAATAATTAAACTTCGGTACTGATCATGTAACTTTTAAATGTTCATTAACTCTAGAATGAAAGCGAGGTTTGGAATTTATTCTTATTGATTTTTTGGAATTTATTGAAGTTTATAAACTTCATTGTAATATATTTATAATAATTTAAGATATTATTAACAATTCCAAATCAAAACACGAAGCCGTAAAGTCACAGAGAATAAAAAGATATTGATAGCAGCTATATGGGATAAACATATGCCAATTAATTGTGGATGATGTTGACAGTTCTTAGAAGTCGAAGTATGATACCGATTAAAATGACGAGATGGATTGGGGTAGTCGTAGCTCAGTTGGCATAGAGCGCACGTCTCAGATAGACCATGAGGTCCTGGGTTCGTATCACGGCTGCTACCGTTTTATTTTTCTTTTCTGTTTCTTTTCAGTTTCATGTTTCGATTTGGGAGGTGTTCATTATTAAAATTAAAAATAGAATTTATTCTGTTCATCTTCAAAGTAATTTGAAGATGAAGTGCTGACCGATTGCGGTAGCATTCAGCAATGCGTTTGTCTTCATAGCAGCAGGGTGCAATCTTCTCTCGTGGGTAAGTTTAATGTTTTTTTCAGTGAGAAAATTTTACATCTCATTGTATTGTGGGAACTATTGAGTGAAATTTACTAATCGCTTTCCAGACACAATAAACGAGAGAATTTTCCATATATTCTATCAATTTTAGCAATAAATATGTTTTTTTTTGTGATAAAGTTTTTTACATAAAATGAAAAAAATAAATTAAATGGACTTCTACGAATTAAACAGAAAAACAATTAATACGGATGTTTATTATGCGTGATCGCAATATTTTTTACCCTAAACGACAAAGATACGAGAAAAAAAGCCTAAATCAAAATGAGTGCAAAACGAAAATTCTCGATTCCATTGCTATTGAAAAATAAGATTTTTTTAAAAATATTTGCACAAATTGAATAATAATGAAACAGAGATCCATTAAATCACAAGTTTCGTCACAGAGGCGGAATTTATTTTACGATAACATGTTTTTTATTTGAAACATTTTTTTCTGTTTTCCAAATTCACGTTTCAGGTTTACGCGAGTTACGAATACTTTCAATTCACCGGGGTATTTGAAATCTGAAGGTCTCTAAAGACGTACGTAGAATTACACTAGGCAAATTCATCACACAAACACGCGTCGACAAATTTAATATTAAATATCGACCGATTTTCGAGTAAACGTAGATTTTTTAATGTAATAATTCATACAGCTGCTTTACCCAATAAATGCTGAGCGATCGCCAAGATAACAGAAACGATACGCAAACAAGAGAAGTATTAGGAAGATAGGAATATTCAATTTTCTATAGCTGACAAATTTTTTCGTCCTGAGTAAACTGAGTAGGCGAAACCTATGTCAATACCACTGGGCAAATACGACACGTTTAGGAATTCGCCATGGTGGCTTAAAAAATCCATAAGTTAATAAATATATAGGAATTATTTATTTGTACTGCGATAGTCAAAATCAGTAAAATAATTAAAATGATCCATGTGTACGCTATTAACAAATCTCAAATTTTTATTTTATTATTCAGGGCGATCTTGGCCATGTTTAATCAGTTAGATTTGAATAGTACAGACTGTTCTTAAAATTAGTTACTTTTAAACAGGATATAATATTTGGGCAAATAAAATTGTAGCAAATAAGTTGCGGTATAAAATTGTATTTTTAATCCCCAATGACTTATATTTTAATGCCATTTTTATAAATATGTTTTGTTAATAAATTGTTAATCTGAGGTGAGTTGAGACTTTAATAAAAATCGGGTAGGTATATCCGAGACTGTATTCCGATTGCAATCGAGTTCGGGATGAAACTATGCAATCATCATAAGGATGGCAGCCAATAATATGGGATTTAAAAATGGAGGATAATATTAACAAGTCCTGAACTTGAAGTATGATATCGGTGTAAATGACGTAAATTGAACTGGTCTCATTAGCTAAGTTGGTTAAGCGGTTACCCCGGATAGGTTGAAGTCCTGTGTTCGAGTCCCAGATGCGACTGAAATCTTTTTAATTTCTGTTGTTTTTTCTGTTTCGTTGTTCATTTGGGATGTATTAATATTATCTTCTTCAATGATTAAAAATTCTTTTTATGTTTGATTTAGCGTAAATAAATCATGGGAAAAGTCTGTTATTTTTGATTTTATCCGGATTAAGATATTAAGTTTTATTAAATGTGTTGGTGTATTCTTTCTTGTTAGTTTTAAAGATGTAGACATGTGATTATATAGTTTAATTGTATAGTATTTAAAATGTAGGTACCTATGCCATTTCTCTTTCGTAAAAAATCGTCATATATTTTAACGCAAATTTGTGTATAGTATCTGTATATTTCGAGCCTGTTCCCTTTGTTAATGTTTTTTTCCTGTTTATTTGTCTTGAAATGTTATACTAACACCATATGTACCAATTAACTGTCCCATGAAGAGTTTTGTTGATAACTCATTGGAGTAATAATTTTTTTTTATTTTATTGAAATATATTTTTTATAAAATCTATCCAACCTTCATCATCTCTACCTCCTTCCCTTTCCCACTACATTTAGCTTCAGAAGTAATCCAATTGAGGATGCCATAGTCCCACTGGCTGCGGACGGTGGGGAGCAGTTGTAACTGAATGGTATTCAATAATATTTTTTATTTTTAAATTATGATACTGATTGAGGACAGTTGGCCTGAGCGGCGTCTGGAAGCGAATGTAAGGAGGCCGGGCATGCCGGTTTGTTGATGCAAGCGCACGAAAATGATTGTTTTTGACTTCAGTGTAAGAACCGTCACAATTCCAAGAAATTTTAAGAGTTCCCCTCATTTGTGAAACACTTTACATGTATAATTGACGGATGTTTGCGACTCAAGGTATCATTAACGCATACGCACATCCCTTAGAAGGGTCATTACAAACCAGAAATACACCCTTCTAATAAGCTTTTCCCTAACTACCCCAGCTGCTACAACTCAAACAATTACATTTTAATAAATGGCAAACTTACAAAAAGTTTTGGGAGGAACTCGTTAAGCTTAATATTGTTGTGCTAAGGTACTGGGTGAGGCGAAAAACACTTCTCACAATAATATATAAAATCACATTCAAGATTTGCTTTTTTATTATTTTATTTATTTATTCATATATACAATCTTAATGTGATAGAGTGGTTTCGGTACTATGCCTGTCTCAATAGGAGAACCTGTGTTGAGAGCAGGCAAAGTTTACAGTTTATATTTTTAAGTTTAAAAGCAGAGTTTATAAAATTTATAAAATTTACAAAATTTACAAAATTTAAAAAAATTACAAAATTTACAAAATTTACAAAATTTACAAAACTTACAAAATTTACAAAATTTACAGAATAATAGTATGGGTCTTATCCTATGCGATTGGTGGTATTTCACCAGGGCGATGCTTAGTGTCTTCCACTCCGGAGTGAAGTGAAATTTTGTTACAAATTATTTGCTTACAAAAATGCTGACATCTAATTCTAATATATTTTGTTTGTGAGATTTCAAAAATAAATTGAAATTGTTGAAAATAACACATCGTCATGGTAGGATTTGCTTCTAAAATCATAAAAAAATACTCATTCATATAAAAACATCATCCCCGCATACAGTTCTAAGCCATCAATCATCTTTCTGGTCATTCAATCTCGATCACCAAATAGATAAAAACAAGCCTAGTTTAATAATCGATCATTTTCTGCTTTGACGCTTACTGCAGAATACCTACAACACACATCCCTAATTATAGTCCTGCCGTTGAGATCTTCGTTCCGACATCTTTTTATACTACCCAAAGAAAAAGGGAGTTTTCCAACGGAGCTATCAGTGGCATCGTGACACGCGTGGTGGATCATAGCCACCCATTTTGTTGTGCGGGTAGCGAACTTTACTGTGCTTATGTAACTGTGACACTAGACGCAATTTTGTTGTTAATTTCACCGTTACAAAAACATTATTTTAAAACTAGCTATATATTCAAGAGTAGTAGAGGTCGTTTGAAAAATTGGTAGATACGTGGCCATTTTCCATACGAATACTCCATAATTTCAACGATATGCCGTAATTCAAATCGTTTGATTTTGACTAGCGTTCTCCCACATCCCGCTCTGCAATAAGGTGGATTACCGCATGGACTGCAAAAGTATAAACCCTCTGCGGAGTTATTTTGCAAATCATTCAAATTTGTTCGCCTTTTTCATACGTTTCGCACTTCAGTAAGGTAGGCATTTGCGTGTATTTTATTTAGTTCACCGATATAAATAATAACAGTATCAATTTTTAAGTACGCAATTATGATTTAATACTTAGCAAAGAACAATTACTTCTAGTACCAATTTGAAAGGATAAAATTCTGGTTTCATATTGGGAGTAACAAAAAATAATACTCAGCTCAGTTGTAACGGGGAAACAACTAGTCGACAATAAATTTACTAGTTTCTTCGGTATCGATTTGCTCAAGATTACATTTTGCAGGTCCATATTAAGTTAGGTTAACAGGGTAGTGTAGATACAATGCGATCGTTTACGTGTCGATACAGCCATGTAAAAACTTGCAGTCTTATATGCTCTTATATTTCGAGACGTAAAACAACATTTACGTACCTAAATAAAAATATGAATCGAATTAGGTACTCGCGTAATGATTGAAAGACGTATCTAGGTGAAAAAAAAGTGTACAACTAAAATAATATTTTAAAGCGAAGAAAATTCAAGTAGCTATTAGTTATAGTATTTAAGTATAACCTTCAGTTTCACCTACTCCAACCTATACTCCGAAACATTATCATATTTTTTTATGTAGTTTTTTTCTATTTACATAATATATAACAAGGCTAATAAGACAATTCAAGAAGTTTTCCTTACTCATCCGCACTAGGCGTTCTTGTCTTAAGGCGGACTAAGTTTTATTTTAAAAAATAATTGTTTTAAGTTCCTACGACCAACTTTTCAAAAATTGCTCCTCTTTGATTTCTTCGAGTCAGGTTTTGATTCGATTTTTGAAATCATTTCCATATTCCTTTATTTATTGCTGGTCCTTCTTCTTCTTCGTATGATGGAGGAGATTTGGTAGAGGTCATAGTGGTATGCTGAGGTTATTCAGTCAGTCACTTTAGGGAGACAATTGATTCTCCACAGATGTGCGATGGGAAAACTGATAAAGGGAACATTATTCTACGATGCGTTCTGTTATTTGAATATGCCAACATCCACAAAGATCAGAATCCTTTAGGCTCCATTTATGCATCATACGTGCACAATGGTTGTGACTACACCGGATGCGGTTTAATGAGGTCCACGTCTTCCGAGGGAGAGAGAACGCTAGCAATTAACTAGAAGCGGTGCTTTCTCAAATTGTCTATCAACGAACTGAGAACACGATTTATATATATGTGTATCTTTATATACATCTATCTACCCTGATATGAGCTAGTAGGGAATATTCTATATAGTAGATCTATTGGTGAGCTTTATTGAGATTACAATTAAAATATTCTTACGAACCGAATCGAGAGATTCCGCCTTGTTACAAAGGTCACCTTGAAATGGAATAATTTAAATAAAATGAACCACTCAGAAACACAAAAAAATATATGTCAACAATTCCAATACTACAGACACATGGGAATAAAATTCTTTAATAAATTACGGAGAGATATAAGATTCGTTAATAATAAATTTATGAAATTCGAAACGTTAGTAAAAAAGTGCAATGAAAACTTAAACTAAAGTAAAAAATATAAATAATGTTAAAAAAAAACTTTTATATGACAAAATACATAAAACTCCCCCTCCATACAAACACGCATAGCTTTTTATGCTCGTATATATAAACAAAGTGGAGCAAAACTACCGTTATGGTTTGAAATGAAATGGCATAATCAAGCCGTTGTTGGTAGTCTATCGGCTTCAATTCTTGCACAAGCTGAACCTTATACGGGAACATGTGTAATGTGGCCAAAATCTTCTGAACGGACCTCCGCGATAGCCCCAGTTGTGTCGAACGTCTTCTTGTTGATGTTTCTGGACTGTCCTGCACCCTATCCACAACACGTTGGATATTTTATTCCGTGTGGACCGTACGTGGTCTTCCGGTATATGGAAGGTATCTTACTGTACCATATACTTAACATACTTCAACAATTGGTGATCGCTATTCTGTTGTGTAGTGTTCTATTTCAAATTCCCCAAGTTTTTTTCACAAAATTCGGAAAAAAAAAAAAATTTAAAAGTTATTAAACATTCAAACCATAACGGTAGTTTTACGCCACCCTGTAAATATATACAATATTTTTTAAAAATGAACGAAAGTACATGTTAGTCATTAATACGTATATTAAAAATTGTTACAATACCTATGAATTATTGCTCTGTATTAATTAGTATTATTTTTTAATAAACAATTGTACATTTAAAATAAAAAAATAAAGTTTTTACTGGTTCTCACCAGGTTCTTAATATAAAATTCCTTAGTTCCAAGTTCCATATATATATGTAGATATATTTGACCGGTTAGTAGCTGAATGAACAGAAGCGCCATGTTTCCCATTTAGGTGTAGAGGGTTCAAATCCGCGTGCTAAGTTTTCCATCATTGCACAACATTTTTCACATACAATTTTACCTTATTTTGATATAAAACTAAAATTATTATAGTGACATATGTGAAAATCATATTATTTTACCGACAATTTTATTTTATTTATTTAATACATAAATACGAACACTTGTTATCAGCTGACGTATTGCCCATCTCACTAGATATGAAACACATCTGTTGAGGTAGCAATTTACAGGGGTGGTTGTTCAGCCAGGATATTTAGATGACAATAGATTAATAAATAACTTTTTTTTTTCTTTCAAAATTATTCTACTTTGAAAGTATAAAGAGAATTTAGAAGCTGACAAGTTTATTGGAGGTGGTCAATGATCTATCTCGTAAAATTATGAAGAAAAAAATTGTTTTGCGTATTTCTGATGTCACTTGGTAGAGAATTAATTGGCATTGTATTTAAAACTTATTTTTAATTATTAATTATTTTTATTGAGATTTAAAAACCTCATTGCAACATTTAAAAATTGAAGAAAATAATATTAACATAACCTAAATGAAAGATGAAACCGGACAAAAGGACAGAAACTAAAAAGATTTCAGTCGCATCTGGGACTCGAACCCATAAAATATTATTTTCTTCAATGATTAAAACTTATTTGTAAATAAGAGATTTTACAAACTGGAATATGTTTTTTTTAATGTGATTGTTTTAGGGCTCTAGTGCTTCTCCTTTCTTAAAAAATATGGATATTTTTAAACAGATGCAGCAGGATATTTTTTTAATATATTTTTCTCAAGTTGGAAATATTTTTTTTTTTTCTAAATCAACTCAGTACTTGTTCTTAATGGAACTTTAAGATTAACCTTCACAATTAGTTTCTGGGTACTTAATCATAGTCCGTATGATGGAGAACGAGTTTTTCTAACATTGTCACAAGTCAGTTATTCTTAAAACGGGAATGTTTGTTTTTATTTAAAAGGAAAAAAAAAACAGAAAAATATTTACGTAGCAGAGAAAATTTAAAATATGTTTTATTTATGCTATATGCATAATATTAAGATCACCTTTATCGTGTTCATTTTTTCAACCTTGTCATTTTGTCAGAACAGTTTTCATGGTATCACCACAACATATGTAAATATTTTAATACGGTGGTTCGTTTTTTACTGTGTTACGTGCCTTGTTTTAATCTGAAATTAAAAATCTTAATACTTTTATTTAAAGTAATTTAACTTTTGTCTGAAGTTGTTTGTTAAACTTTATACAGAGCCGTTGATGTAGGAAGTATATTATAAAACACAGCAAAATAATTTATTTTTTTAAAAGAAGGCAAATATTCCCTGGTTACGAATAACCTGACAATATTTGAAAATCTCCTACTACCATCACAGTAAGCGGAAGATGTTGCTTGTGTCGTAATAGAGGACTTAACCAGCCGAGGAATTGAACTCACGATGCCTGGGTGAGACCCAAACGCCATGCCAACTCAAAATTATAATACGTATATTTATATATATAAAAATGAATGTTTGTCTGTCCGTTTGTCCTCGATTTTCTCGAAAATTACTCGACTGGTTTCGCTGAATATATAACAATTTGTTCTTATTAGAGCCGGGAAGGTTAATGAAATTGTGATACGAATTCAGCACACATGAAACTTATTGTTCTAAGAAATAGTTCATATATATTAAAATCAATGTAAGTTTGTTTGTTTGTTTGTTTGTTTGTCCTCGATTTTCTCGAAAATTACTCCACCGGTTTCGCTGCAAATAGCACAGTTTGTTTTTATTAGTACCCGGAAGGTTTAGAAAGTAGTTGAATGAAATCCAATAATAATAATAATAATAGTTGGATGTTTTGTATAACGCCGTTTTTGTGAAAAATCACCTCAAGGGCGCTGAATATGTAAAACTGTTAAAATAACGTTTTAAAATTAGTATCAAAAACACGCCATATTGTATTAAGGTTAGCCTATAATATACTACTCTGTTTAGCCACAGATTACATATTCAAAAGAAGAAAAAATAAATGTTTGGTATGAAATGAAAATTTTAAAATAAATTTTTCTTTGTTTAGAGATAGTAATAATCGTCACAAGGAACGAATTGTATGTAATGACTTTCACTGTCAAAGCAATTATGCCACCCAGACGACAAGCAAGAATCCACAACTTCATAAGTTTATTCCAAAAAATAAATTATCCCGAGCAAGGCCGGGAACACATAAACTTTTTATTAATAAATACACTTTAGTCTGATAATATTTAGTTTAATAAAATGTATACTAAAATTGAGGGAGCTTCTACCATTTACAAGGTTTTCAATGACAACATCAAGATGGCTCATAAGAAATGAAAGTAAGTTTATGGTAAGTGATTTTTTTGACATTAACCAAACGGTCTTCAGGTGGTACTTTACGAAAGCAGATAATTACACATCGTATTCTAAGACGTTTTCATGTAATTTTTTTTATTATTATTTGAGACATTGAAAGGAAGATAATTACATGGAAAGACGATTTTTTTTAAAAATTTTCAATGTATTGTTATGTAACAAGATTAGTTACAATTTAATAGTAGAATCTAGCCGTTTAAAAGGAAGTTCCTAGAACTTTCTCGAGGATACGCTAGGAGTGAGCCGTACGTTTGACACAACTGCGCCACCTCGCTTGTAAGCGGCCTACTTGACTTGGATGCACGAAAGCCCGCCAGCACGAAAGCTATATATCTTAGACTCACTCAGATTCCGGCAGCCAAACAGTGAGGTGGATACGGCGTGCCCTTGGGGCACGCGGCCACATTGCGTGGTTTCTGGCGTCATCTTGCCACCATTGCATCAGTACATTGTAAACTCGTTGTTTTTGCGCAAGCCTAGATATTAAAGTCAGTGACCAGTGCATTAACTCGCCGAGTCCTGCTTGATGTTGTACGTATGAGATCCAGAGCCCCTCGATATCACACTTTTTACGCTGAAGGAACGTGACACCAGTCGCTGACCAACTCATGTAAGCAGAATGTTCAACCTTCCTGTCTATGCTATAGTTAAATGTGCCCTTTGAATAACATGCCCGATTTGAAATTCACCAGAGAGAGATTATCGAGACTCAGATT
This sequence comes from Halesus radiatus, assembly GCA_022606495.2. Classification (NCBI taxonomy): domain Eukaryota; kingdom Metazoa; phylum Arthropoda; class Insecta; order Trichoptera; family Limnephilidae; genus Halesus; species Halesus radiatus. The sequence continues at coordinate 143,356 of JAHDVE020003604.1, read as the reverse complement.
AGGTTAGGTACTGCCCCATATTTTGAACCCCGTATGAATTACCTGTAAATGTTTTCCCAGTAAAATAAACCCTGTCTAGAAAGCACGCATCTTTTCATTGAAAGTTAAGTACCTTTCTCATTGAGTCCAATTTGAGGCTGCGCTGATCTGCGACTTTGAGACTAGAGCTGTGATGCCCTTACCAACTGAGTTAACCTGGTGGAACCCTGAGATCAGCCCGCGTCTGGCCTCAAGGTGAGTTAACCTGTCTCTGTGCTATTAAACTGTCGCTCCAACGTGTTTTAACTGCCTACTATTACACTGGAGACGAACGTGGATGGTATCTAGTCATTTCTCTGTCATAACTATTACAATATGCATTAATATTTGAGTATTCATTAGATGATGCTAAATCAAAATCTAATATACAGATCAAAAATAAATATGAAAAAAAAGTTAATGTAAACGAGTTATGTTATTTTGCCTTGTTTCTAATAAAACTGTTAAACTCGAATGTGAAAAAAATTATGAAAAGAACAAATTTTGTAGATAAAGTAAGTATAGCTTGATGTTGCCATATTAATAAAAAAAAATTGTTCAACTTTATTCGATTTCTACTTTTTATTGCCAAACTGTACTTCAGTATACCTGCTATGTTATATGAGGATAATATGTATAGAAGATTAATATAGTTTTTTATTAGTATTTTGTATTGTTTTGTCGAAGTTTATTGTAGAGCTTCTAAAAAGCATAAAAATAGGAAAGGTAAAAATGAATTTAAATATTGTTTACGTAGGTTTTTTTTCTTCTTTTTTATGTTTTCCCAATTTAGGAAATGTACTACATTACACAAATTGAAAAAGAGAAACAGAGATTTGAGGGAGGTCTATGTCCAAAGCTGGACTATAGAAGGCTAATTAAGAAGAGGAAGTTTCCATTTCATCACCCATCCGTAAAAATATTATATTCTTTCTTACTTACTCCTAAAATCATATCAGACATATGAAACGAAGTGATAAGGTTGCGCTGGACCACCTAGTAGTGGACTCAAAATACAAAATAATAGTTCTATATATTGTGAAATATTCGGATGGAAGCGCTTCGCCCATTTGTCAACTGATTTGTGTGTCACCCTGTACAGATATTTTTAGCCTGTCTTAAATCTTTTCAAGCGCGCTTTACGATTCAACGCTTTATCTCATTTTTCGCTAACGCCCCAAGTTGCGGAAAGAATCTAGGTAGCTACATAGTTCAACATTTTTCACATACATTTTTTATTTTCCCGGGATTATATATCTAAAGTTTCTCTTTGTTTTCCGGCGTATTTTCGACATAAATATGTATTTTTATATTACTGTTTCCACTGTCTGCTGCACGTTTCGCGAGAATGTCATTTTTTAGTCTTTCGAGCGACCTTCTTCTACGCTAGGACGTGATTTATCTTTCCCGGGAGAGTGAGATTATATTACCTTAAATGTGTAAAGGAATAAGAGGCCGCACGCTGTTGGAATAACTTACACGCCTCGGCGATAATAATGATGCGATATGTTACGCTACACCGTTGAACCGCTAGATGTCACTATTTCATATTCATATTATAAGATTTCTTATCAACCGCTAGATGTCACTACTTCATATTCATATTAAAAGATTTCTTATCAACCGCTAGATGTCACTGCTTCATATTAATATTAAAAGATTTCTTATCAACCGCTAGATGTCACTACTTCATATACATATTATAAGATTCCTTATCAACCGCTAGATGTCACTACTTCATATACATATTATAAGATTTCTTATCAACCGCTAGATGCAGGGCCGGTTCCACGACATTTAACTACACTAAATACGGAATGCGCAAGTATTATATAAAATCAAATAGATAACTTTTGATCATTTCATAAAGTCCATAAGCATCTATGTAGTGTTTAAGTTTTTTAAAGATAATTTTTACAAGGTAATTTTTTAGTATTTGTTTAGCTTTGCTAAAAAATGGCAACATACAAATAATGATTAATCATAATATAAATTTATTAATTTTAGACCAACATCTTTCTAATTAATGTAAATTCTACGAAAATAATTAACAAAATGTTTTAATATTTTGAAATACATATCGAATATAAGGGCATGTTTTTATAAGCGAAACATTACTGTAGGCTGTGTATTGTATTTGATGCATTTCTCGCCAGTCATACTTCAACGCCATATGAAATTTAAAACAATGTGTGTGCAGTGCGCATACTAGGTATGCAAAATCCGGCCATCTAATTGGTCTGTTTGCTGGAAGCAATTTCCGTAGGTCGTAATACACTCATAAAAAAACATACAACATTCATAGAAAAAACCGACTTGCGGGCACTTCATGTTCACACGAATCATAAGAAAATGCTGTGCATAAGTCCTTGTTGCATAGTTCGTCGTTCCTAGCGAACGGCTGACGCGTTGAAATGTCGCCAGGGAAAATATAAAATTGTAATGTTTCCACACTATGGTAATTTTTACGTGAAATATAATTTTTTTTCTTGAATTTGAGATTTATTTTAGATGAATTAGGGAAAATTTTAAATAAATTTAAAAACGAAATTTATTTTCACGGTGTCCTTTTAGAGATTGCGCCTATGGTTTTTGCAAATTATGAACGTATGGCAAATTTGGCGATGAGTATATGTCTCTACTTCACACACGCGTATTCCAAGATTCCTTTGTATGAGTATATGTTATATCCCCACCTTTCTCTTTCGCTTCTCCTTCCCCTCCCCAATACCTTCAGCCTCACAACATTCCCCAATTGGGGATGCTATATTCTCACTGGCTCCAGACGGTTGGGAGCAGTTGGGACTCTTGTGCGGTATTCATATAAAAAAGTGATACATATATTGCACACACCTATGTATATCCAGAGTGGAAGATACTCTCAGTATCGCTCTGGTGAAAGACCACCATTCAGAATTGAAAAGTTGGGTGAAACGGCTTTTATCCGTGTTTGGTGACCGATCTGAACAGCCAGATATTTTCCCACCTTCCTCCTCTCCTTTGACTTCCCCTCTTCAATACCTCCAGACTCACAACATTCCCCAATTGGGGATGCTATAGTCTCACTGGCTCCAGACGGTTGGGAGCAGTTGGGACTCTTGTGCGGTATTCATATACAAAAAAAAATTAAAAAAATGGAAACGATCGAAATTTTGTGTACCCTAAGAAGAAACACGTTTGCGCACTTGAAAAGATTTGAGTAATAAACACCTGACATAACATATCTGATGAACACATGCTCGTATGCAGGCTGTCATAGAACAAATCCGATAGACTTTATCCATGGATTACAAACCTTCATCTTTTATAAACTTATTATAAATACACACAGCGGACTAGTTATTGGAAATAATGTGTTTCTGTACTAATTTGTTAGGTATTTGATTAGGGTGTCAGTTAAGGACATTAGATATGATGTGGTAGGTACGTAATATCAGGAATCATTCATTAAAACATATAAAATATATATTATCCTTTTACATTCCGTATATTTTAAGTGCGAGGATGTGATTCGGGGTTAATTATGATTCCACATGTCGGGTTCCTCAAGGATCCCACCTGGGCCCAATATTATTTTTAATTTTCATTAATGACATTGTAAACAAATTTAAAGATGTACAGGTGCTACTATTTACGAACCACCTAAAATTATTTAAAGGTATACGTAATATATATTTACAAGCGAATTAAAATCATTTACATTAATGGTGTAAACAGACTGCTTTATTTTTGAACTTTCAGACATATCAAGTAATAAGATTTTCTAAAAGTCATCAACATATCTTACATGAATATACATTAAATAATATTAAATTAACACAAATTCGGGACTTGGTGTAATGTTCGATTAAAACTTAATATCCATTACACACATTAACGATATAACTAACAAGGTTTAAAAGGTGCTTGGCTCCCTTTGCTGAATTTTAATTGATTTCAAGTCTGTTGGTTGTTTGAGAATGCTTTTAATTTCATTAGTTAGAAGTCAAGTGGAGTATAATTCACCTATTCGGTCCCCTTTGTATAAAATAGACAAACAATAATTTTGAGCTCAAAATTCCAATTGAAAACATTAATTATGTAAGTTTGATGAATTGATTGTATCTAATTACGCTGTCTGACAGGATAAATATTTCAGACCTAATTGTTTTGTATAGAATCATTAACCACCCAATTGACAGCATTGCCATGGTCGCTACTATTAAAATTCACGTACAACACACATCACAAGACAAATTGTTACCTTTTTTTTTCAACACGTACACAACCAACCAATCAATCACACTCACTAACCGATAGACTGCATGATCTGGGCAACAAGTTTGCAGGTATTGTTGATATATTTGCTGAGTCCATTTATGAAGTAAAGCATCATATATACGTGCACTCTGATGAATCCCACAATTAATTGTTGTAGCTTGGATAATGTAGCGTTAATAATTTGCGTTATAATATTGTTTTAGTTTTATTTTTTTAAATTTTATTTTACTGTTGAATATTTAAAAAAAAAGTTCGTGACTTTATGGTTTAAAATTTGCTATGTTTTGGTACATTGTTGTAAAAATCGATGTAAAAACCCAGATGGACGTAGATGGCGTGATGAGAATCACCTACTATTATAAGAACGGTAGCATAAATACATTTCATATGTATTTGGTCCGATTGCTGTATTTTTCGCTTAACATTTGCCTGGGAATTAATTTTGAATATACTGGCAATTTCTATGTTTTCCCCGCTCTCCATTCCCCGTTCCTTCTTGCGTTTATGAAAGTCATTATTCTAACTCCGGTGCAACTGTTAAAACAAATCAATTTATATTTACGCAATCTCTACATAATTACGAGTTAAGTGCAGTAGAAGACATTAAAATTTAGTGAAAGGCATCCACACCAAAATTATATATATCTTTATATATATTTTTTTGCCTGTGAGAAACATTCCTACAGATATAAAGTGCAATCGGTCTAGGATCAACGCCCAGACAATATGTGATGAAAATGAGAATTTTGTACTGAATTTTAGATTAAGAATGTTACGTGTTACGTACTCATACATCACATCCGGTCAAAAACCAAAATGTAAAGATATAAAATTTAGAAAAAAAAATTTTTTTACGCAAGCGTGTTTTTCCAGTTTCCTCAAGGACGAGACGCCAAAAAAAATCTGCGTACTTATAACATGTAACATAAAAATATATTATAATTTCTTCAAATGATTGATAACTTTGTGGCATAATTGTTAATTATATAATTGAAAATACACTTTGTATATACCACTTTACTTAAAATATATAAATATTTCTACGTGTTTCGGTAGCAATGCTATCATCTTCAGGAATAAATTATTTATTCATTTATTCAGTATTCATTTATTCCTGAAGATGATAGCATTGCTATCGAAACATGTAGAAATATTTATATATTTTAAGTAAAGTGGTATATACAAAGTGTATTTTCAATTATATAATTAACAATATATTCGCTATTTTCTACATGGAAATATGAAGTATAGCAACGGTGCTGACGTTATGCAAACTAGATGAAAATACCTTAATAAAAAAAGCGTTAATTGTGAATTAAATTTAATTTATAATCAAATATTAAAATAATTACACCTGTATCGTGAATTTATTTTCATATTAATATTAATAAATTTTTTTTTTAAATTTCTAATGTAAATTTGTTATTCAATGATTTATAATAATTTTGTATTAACATTTTTGATTAATTACTTACCTGCTTTAATCAGCTTTTGTTTATTCTTTTTTTATGAGCTTTTGTCTATTCTTACATTATTGTGTTCTATGTTTATCATTTGTTTATACTTGACATTATTATTTTTTAGTATTCTACATATTTAAGATAAAGAAAGCATCGCTTTCGAAACATGTAGATTTGTGTATATTAACAATGTGATGAATGCAAAATAATTCTTAATTTATTTATTAATATTGACGCCACAAAGTTAATATCAGTCTTTAGAAGAAATTATATAGAAAATACCTTTATTTATTTAGATGACTTATTGAAATACGTTTCAAATTGTCGTCACTGAAAAATATATGATTTTGGCAGGTTTGCGGGAGGGTAACTAAATATGTGCGAATAGATGAAAGTGTTTCCAATAGACCAGAAATGTTTTGTTAAGTTAAATTTGCAAAGTAATATTTTGAATTAAGAAATAATGAAACCAAGAAAACCAATAATAAAACTGTCATTCCAAGAGTAGCTAGATGTTACTACTGCATTGCCTATATCCTAACTATAAAAAATATTTAGTACGCATAAATGAACTTTGTGTTCCTTATAAATACGTGTCAAATTCGTATGCATGTGTCATGTACGAAACAAACATTGTCCAAATGGCTGGCCTAGTAGAATTCGATAGTACTAAAAATTCGCATAGCCGTGTCTCATTCCTATATTACTTTATTTTTGCGCAAGGCGCCTATATCTTTCTCATTTTGCAATGCGCATTATGTCTCCTTTCCTCACCCCGTGTGAATTTTTCGTTCGATCAAACTATATCTACCTATAAAATGAGAGGCGCGAAAGTTTATTCTGTGCCGACAGTAAAGACACAATGTCAGAAAGATAATAGGACAATGATCTGTGATCGAGTTTTACAAGTTCGATTGTCGCTCAAGTAGGTATTATATGGATTTTTCAATTTATTTTATAGGTGCTGGGCACTGAGCGTCGGGCGCTGGATCTGGAACGGAATGAGTTTTATTATTCGTGGTTTATAACAAAGTGGTTGTTTTATTTATCTTATTTAACTAATTGGGAATAATTTTATATTATAAACGATTTAACATTAATGAAAAAAAAAGGATTATACTATTAGCGTCTTGGCAATCGGCCGCCTGGAGTGGACTGCTCCAATTGCGCCAGGAAATGTCCGGTCCTGCATCCGGTATAATGTTATTAAATTGTTATCAACGAATGGGTATGAAACACACTCCATTTAATTAATTTATTTTATATATTTAATGTTAAATGTTAATATTATGATTAAATTCTAAAAGCGTTTCAGTTTTTATTATTGTGACAGCTGTTTTGGTAGTCAAAGCCATTTTAAAACTGCGGTTAGGCAACGTAGAGATGACTAACCAATATAATTTTATGGCGTTTAAAATGATTAATTAATATTTTCGGTAAACACCGATTTAAAAAAAAAATCTATTCTGTGAGGTAAATTTCGTTTTACCGAAACAGTTAATTTACTGGAGCAACTAGAGATAAATAAACGATCAAATAATAATCATATCGTTAATAAAAAAAATAAGAAAAATTATCTATTCATTCCTTCTTAGTACTTTCATGAAATCAAAGCAAAATATTTCACGGATTTACCACAAACATTTAAATTCATTGCCTTAATGGCATTCCCGTCAATATAAAACAAATAGAGAAAACCCGCCATCATTAAATTAATGAAAACAGATCTCAACTCTAAGTACCCCACAGAAAAGAGAATTTTGATAATCACAATTATTTTCTGAGTAAATCGGTGTTTACCGAAAATATAAAAAAAATCATTTCAAACACCATAAAAGTTTAAATTATGAATGTAGATAAAATCATATAAGCAGGTTATCGCAATGTGGCCTAACACATTGAAAATTTCTTTGAACGCCTAAATAGCTGTGACAATAATAAAACCTAAAATACTTGCAGAACTCATTGATAACATTATCAAATTTGATTTGCATTAAATTCCTTAAAAAAAGCGTTCGTATTATTTTTAATCAGTTCTGTCATGAACGTAGAGCAAAAAAGGCATTTTAGAAACGTAATTTAGATTAAAAACTACTTTTGAAATATCCATTGAGGGGATCCGCTTTGTACAATTCGAACGAAATCTCGCACTCTTTACACAAGCGGCGAAAGGTTGAAATTTCCGATTAACATCGGCCGCAGAGCACACAACCGGAATGCGTGTTTTAGTTCATTTTGCAAAGCTCAGGCACAAATATTAAAATGTTTTCGGTCATATTCTAAAAAACTTAATTCGCCACAATAAACAGCACGGCAATATCCGAAAAAGGGTTCGTAAGGAGGAATTTTGCACTAGATTTTATTTTTCATGTCTAATACTTTATTATTTTCCAGGCTTATGAAAATACTTACCACAAAAATGCCCAGTTAAGCCAAGGTGTGCTCTATTTGCGGTATTTAAATATTTTATCTATAATTTTTCTAGGTTATCAAAATGTTCAAATGAAAAACACACGATTTTACATTACTTCGTATTGCATCGCCTTAACAGTAAAAAACGATGGCGTATTGTTCTCCACAAAGTTATCGAGTTAGTGTCCAATTCTCATACTATTTAAAGCCGGGTAGAAACTAAAAACATTAAGCTATTCAGTTCTATTAGAAGATCTTTTTTTTTTTTTTTCCAAAAACAAACTTCTAACACGATTTTCTTAAAATACACTCCCATTAATGATTCTCTTTGTAAGTCCACGCTTTTACTGATAAACTGTTGTAGTTAGTATGACACGAATGGATTCTTTGTAAATTTAAGTGACTTTCAAACATTACCAATTTATTTATTTATTTTATTTTTATAAGTGCCGAGTAGGTTTAGAGAGTTGTCTGAATGAAATCCAATACGTAAAACTATAATGTTTTAAAATTAGTATGAAAAACATTGAACCCACAATGTTGTATTGAGGTTAGACCATAAATATACCACCATAAATTTGACGGCCTCCATGGTCGAGGGTTAAGGCTCTCGACTACGAATCCGAAGGTCGCGTGTTCAAATCCCGGCGTGAGCAAGTAAATTTTAATTAATTAATTTGTGCTGTTTCACAATTAATTCTTTTAAAAATAATTTGTGGTATATTTGCGCACGTTCTAGAGCGGAATATACTCTCAGCATCGCCCTGTGAGGTGGTTGAGAGCAGTTGGGACTCTTGTGGGGTATCATGTAAAAAAAACTCTGTTAGCCACAGATTACATATTCAAAAACGAACGTTTGTTTGGAGAGAATATTTTGAAAATGGAAAACACAAGTAGGTACCTTCTTAAGTACTTTATTATTTCGATATTTGTTTGAAAAAATAAATGTTTCTTTATTTCTTTGTTAAGAGATAGCAATAGTCGTCACGAGGGATTACTTTCGCTGTCAAATCAATTATGGCACCCAAACGACAAGCAAGAATTCACAAGTTCTTAACTTTATTCAACACAAAAGACTTCAATGCCGGGTACACATCAGCTAGTATCATAAAATCAAATGAAACATCGGAAAGGAGACCCCTTGGGTGAGTGACACCTCTTGACAAAAATTAAAAACTTTCAGGTATTCATTCTTTACTCTCCTCTATTGACAAAAGTTAAAACCCTGAGTCAAAACTATTCAGGTACCTACCTCAAGCAATATTTATTTTTGGCGGTTCAAACTCTGTTCATTTTTCACGATCTTGCGTGACTACTAAAGCACGCTTTTACCGTTCTTCACAGGCTAGGAAATGCGCAGTAGGTATTCATTTGGCAAAACACGACTTGCCCCATGGGTACAGAGTTTCTAGGTAAATCCATTACTCTAAGGTCTAAGATGCCGGAAATAAGTAAGAAATTGCAGCCACCATGAACAGCGGCAAAAAAGGCTTAATAATTTCTTAGACCTTATAAATAAGTCCTCTGGGTCCTGCCGTTTTACAGGATAAGACATTATGCATTAGTTTAAATGATGGAAAAGTAGGCCTTGTATGCCCATGAGGCTTCTAGGGGTTTTGTACATAACAGAGAAAGATAAATAAAATATAACTTACGGCGGAGAGGAATGAATTCATTTTTGTTCAGTAAGGTCATTCATTTTATGTATTTATTAAACTTTAAATATTTCTAGTTTATGTAATCTAACTCATATAAAATAATACGTTTTTACAATTTAATTTACGTATTGCAAATGTCAAATACTTATTAAATGCAATTTGTTGACCTCTTCAACATTTTTTACAAGATTTCACGTTGTTTTACCACACATTCGCCTCAGAGATCTCACAAACAGCATTCAGCTTACTTTCATCCTTCCTCTGTCAGTTCCATTCCTCACTGCCATACATCGGTTTTTTTGTTTTAATTTTTAAAAAGAAAGACAAATATTTCCTGGTTAGGAATAACCTGACAATATTTGAAAATCTCCTACGACCATCACAGTAAGCGGAAGATATTGCTTGTGTCGTAATGAAGGACTTAGCCAGCCAAGGAATTGAACTCATGACGCCTTGGTGAGACTCAAACGCGATGCCAACTCAGCCACTGATCGGGTTAGTATCAGTACTCGATTATGGACTGCTAATTTCGCTTCTTTAGATAAATTTTCCGCCCCGTCAATTTTATCGGTATCATTATCATTTGCAATGTTAATTAACCATTGAAGATAATATTATTAGATTTAAAAGGTAATAGTCTCAGATACGAGAGTTAACTTTTTATTTTCTGTGTCTTTTCTGTTTCATATTTCATTTGAGATTAGTTAAAATTATCTTCAATTCAATTCAATTTTTAAAAATTAATTATTTTTATTGAGATTTAAAAACCTCATTTTAATATTTAATCATTGTAGAAAATAATATTATCATAACCTAAATGAAACATGAAAACGTCACTATAAATATTAAAATGAGGTTTTTAAATCTCAATAAAAATAATTTATAATTAAAAATTGAATATATTCCTTAAACTTTTATAAAAAGTCTCATGTAAATAAAAAAAAATCGGATATTAATCCGAGACCATGTTTAGTTTGCAATTGTGTTCCTTAGGAACTTTGTGAATCATTATAAAGATAGCTGCCAATAATATGGGATTAAAAATGGAGAATAATAATTACAAATCTTGAATTTGAGATATGATATCGATGAAGATGACATAAATTGAACTGTTCTCATTAGCTAAGTTGGTTAAGCGGTTGCCCCGGATAGGCATAGGTCCTGGGTTCGAGTCCCAGATGCGACTGAAATATTTTTATTTTCTGTCGTTTTTTCCGTTTTCATGTTTCATTTGTGTTATGTTAATATTATTTTCTACAATGATTTTTTATCTACAATTATTAAAAAAACATATTACATTGAGGTTAAGCTGTTCTAATAAAAATTGAGTAAAGCAAATATTATTTATGTACGCTTCTTCCGACTGCATAATCACAATTAGTTTTTTAATAATCCTACAAAATAACGCCAGTGTATTCTGTCTCATATAACTGCACCGTATACAAAAATGCTAAGTAAATTTATATCTATTTATACTTTTCAATAAAACTTGTGTATTTTTATAGTTTTTTTTTTATGAATATCCACTTTGGTTTTGTTGTACTTTTATGTTGAACTTGCGCTTTTCTACAAAATTTTGTACATGCATTATTACTCTGTATCCTTGTTTGTTGTTTGGTGTTGTTGTGTTATTTCTATTTCAGTTATATCTTTTTTGTGGCACTTGTGTAGTGCAAAATTTTCGCTTGTCTCAAAATGAGTTTAATAACTCATGGGATTGCTATGTAGCAAGACATAAAATAAAAATAAAATAAAAAAGCGCGATCGAATATCGCCGGCGCATGCTTATTCGTGCAATTGAACCAAGCACTTGACGTTCCCATATTTACCTCATGTAGGAATGTGACTGATAAATTAAAATAAAATAAAATGATCGGGTCATCATTATTCTTCGGTTGATAGCGTATTTTATGAAGTCCATATTTACAGCGAATCCGTTCCGTAACTGCATAAGATCTAACGCCAGTGAATTCTGTCTAATACAACTGCACCCCATCAACCATCTCCGACCCCTGCATACTTTACCGTCCTCTCTATGTAGACTGCAGCCAACTCGGTATATGCGGCCCCTTTAAATTGAACCACGCTCGGAATCAAATCGCTTACAGGGTGCGCGAAAGGCCGTGAAATAAAATCCCGGAAGGAAATAAATTTACGTGGAGAGAATCAGTGCTCGCTGGTTAAAGGTATCGGCACATAGTATGAGGAAATGTTGTCGAAGAAGGTAAAAATATAATTTTTTTAAATGACCTTACGCGATATACCACAATGTGTGCCTCAAGTAGATGTCCAGGTATGTCCTTTAGGAATATGTACATAGTTACTACCTGGTATGACTGCGCTATTAAAGGCCGGAACTGAAAAATGGCCTAAAATATCATTTTGAATGTTGTTAACTCAAACAAGATTAACAATGATTTATCGGTAAATTCTTTACCACTTTTCATTCATAAATACAAAAAACGAAAATAACAACAAACACACATATTAGAAATACTAGATCTGAGAGTCACAAATACATCTAACAAGCAACCATAAATACAACATTTCTACAAAGAAGCTTCTTATACTACGGTACTAAACTCTAAATACAACATTTCTACAAAGAAGCTTCTTATACTACGGTACTAAACTCTAAATACAATATTTCTACAAAAAAGCTTCTAATACTACGGTACTAAACTCTAAATACAACATTTCTACAAAGAAGCTTCTTATACTACGGTACTAAACTCTCCAATAAAATCCCACTCTCCTTCAAAAACCACAACAACATTAATACATCTAAAACTTAAATAAAAAGATGGCTACATTACACTGAAATAGAAAATATATTAAAATCTAATACAGACTAACACAGCAACCACTTAACTACACTTTAATCACTTCATATTACAATACTTTCAGCAATTTTGGAACATAATTCAAATAATTTAATTTACTATTATGTAGATCAAATCCTCAGCACGGGAAATTCCAGCGAGAATATCATGTTTTTTAAACTTGGAAATAAGATATTAAAACATTTAATATTATTATTACATAAGTGTATAAAGGAAAATTTATAAGGTTTCAATAGGCAAAAACCTTCAAACCGCAATTCTCAAATTTTATGAAAAACGTCCCAAAATGTCAGAAAATACAATACAGGCAGTTTGAAAACCAGTGAAAGCATTTTTTTAGGTTTTAAACTTCTGTATATATTTAATATAGCATTAGAAAATTACAGTTCGAGGATTGCCGTATTTTAAAACCTTATTCATTTGACTAATTAGCAGTATAGAATTAACAGGCAAATCATTTATAGTAACACATCTTTTCAGAAAATCGTATCCATAAATTGAAGAAATGCATCCATAAATTGCTTAGCTAGGCTAGCCGGTTAGTACTAACTTAAAGTCATTAAATATATATTCTTTAACAATTCACGTATCGGTGCGAAAATGCGTCCACAGCCCGCAATACTGTAAATAACTAAAATGTAAAAATAAATAAAAAATGTTAATATGTATTAAAATCTTCTTACCCTTTTTAAGGTCATTTTATAAATATTTTCTAGTCCTAAAATTCATTTTATAAATATTTTCTAGTACTAAAATTCATTTTATAAATATTTTACAGTCCTAAAATTCATTTTATAAATATTTTCTAGTCCTAAAATTCATTTTATAAATATTTTATAGTCCTAAAATTAATTTTATAAATATTTTCTAGTCCTAAAATTCATTTTATAAATATTTTCTAGTCCTAAAATTCATTTTATAAATATTTTCCAGTCCTAAAAATTATAATTATTTCAATAAATACCAACTCTTCTTGTGCCACGTATCTTCTAATAAAAGTAATACCAATAGAAAAGGAGCAACAAATAGCAACTGTAAAACTATCATCTCTATACTTAAATTTTCTAATAAAACTGTGTTCATCTGAAGCGACCTGCCAGGTAAGTATGTTTTTCTGTATCTGTTGGTACATAATTAGTTAAGAAATATTTGTACAGCGCCCTTGAGGTGATTTTTTACAAAAAATGGAGCTATACAAATCATCCAATTATTATTATTATTATTATCTATTTCTTCAGTTAAACACCTGCAAAGTGTGTATTTTTGGGTGATGACCGTTAACACAATTGTTTCTTATTGAGACAATTTAGTGTGTTGGCTTATATTACATATTTTGAAAATTTTTCAAAGACACATAACTACCGAGGAAAATATGAGACGAGCTGAAAATATTTGCTATAATCTGGAAAGTTCAGTGAGAAAAAGCTGTGGAAATTTTGTGACCCTAAATCTGACCGCTGGAGAGTTTTTATTAGGACGTAGATGGAAGATTTTGTGCTTTATGGTTAAAATTCTCTGCCTTGAGTTTTAAATGTACATTTAAATGTACATACATTACATTATTCTTACGTTAGATCATATGTTTAACGTTTTATAATTTGTTTGGTATTTATAAAAATATTACTGACTATGTACGAGTATGTAACGGTTTTTAAGCATACGTCGCACTCATTCATACTTATATTCCTCTTATGCTTTACTGCTACTTATATTCTATTTATTTATTATTATTTACTTTTATTGGTCATAGTAGCAGGCTGCAATTTTTTCTCGCAGGTAATTTCGATATGTTTTTCACTGAGGATGTTTTACGTCTCATTGATGGTGGGAATCAATGAGTGAAATTACTAATCGCTTCTCAGACACAATATTTGCGAATTTATGCATTTAATGGTTTAAGGAATGCTTCTATTCTAGGGTTAAGATTGGTAATCATACGATTTGTGTAATATAATACAGATAGTAAAAAAATATGAGACTTTGAACTTGTTGATATTCAGTGTCATTTAAAATTCGTTATCGGTACACCGAGAAAACAGTATTTGGAAAACACCCCTATTAATGTGTATTTTTATTTTAGCGCGGCGTACTGTAGTGTTTAGTACATAAACATGCCATCCCACTTCGGTATTTATTCATAGTGCCATTTGCAGCGAATCTACTTACGTTTAATCTCATTTCCTATACTTCTATACATTTGCTTCTATATGGTGTATTCCAAGGGATGAACGGTAAGGAACACAGCATCCGTTCTCCGTTTGTAGCATCGCTCGGTCGAGGAAGAAATGTGCGGTGTTTTATCTCGTTTGCTCTGCGCTAAGGATGTAATTTATTCGTTTATTCCAGTGCTAAGCCCAAAATGATTCTATGACAAAACAGAACTTTGAGGAAAAATAAAAAAAGGCGAGAAAAATAACATTCCTGACCTAATCAAACCTCTTTCATTATGTAGTGTTTTGTTTTGTTATTTTTCTATTTTACCGAGTTACCGCCTAAAATAAAACCGAATGTTAATGTATTAACAAACACATGACGTTTATTTATTTATTTGTATTATATAGACACCTATTTTAACAAATATAAATATATATACGAAAAATCAAGATAAAGCCGAAAAAGTTTCACGTGCTAAAGTTGGTTAGAGAAAGGACTTTTATTTTACATTAAACTAAGGAAGAGGACAGGAGGAAGGGGAAGATAGCATAAGGGGTAGGGGATGCTCCTAATACGTACTACAATTATAAATACTGTGCATTGATTTGTGGTCGTACGCATTAATTCGGTTGGACATTTTTGAAGGTTTGTTAAGGATATTGATATTATTACATTGCGCGTTATACTGTGCACATGTACGAGGAAGTGGGGATTTTTTCTAAGGAATATATATAATGCTCAGCCACTAACTAGTTTACACATATAAACCAGTTAGAAGCTGAGATCTCTCAAATACCGATCAATGCGTCGGGTTCGCACCCAGGCGTCATGGATTCAATCCTCTGCATGCTAAGCCCTCTATCATTGCACAAGCAAAAACAACCCTTTCCTGTTGGGAGTAGGGTAAAATAAAATATTTTCAATCATTGTAGAAAACAATATTAACATAACCTAAATGAAATATGAAAACGGAAAAAATGGCAGAAAATAAAAAGATTTCGCATCTGGGTCTCGAAACCAGGTCCTCTGCCTATCCGGGGCAACCGCTTAACCAACTTAGCTAATGAGACCAGTTCAATTTATGCCGTCTTCATCGATATCATATTTCAAATTCAAGATTTGTTAATATTATTCTTCTTTTTTTTATCCCATTTTATTGGCAGCTATCTTTATAATGATTACAAAGTTCCTAAGAAACACAATTGCAAACTAGACAGTGTCTTCGGATTAATATCCGATTTTTGATTTATATGTGACATCTATTGATTTCTTATAAAATTCTAAAGAATATATTCAATTTTTAAATATATATATATATATATGTAGGTATATATGTGTACAATATGTATAATTGTTGGTATATATGAACACAATATGCATTTGAATGTAGCTATATATGCATACAATATGTATATATATGTATATAGGTATATTTGTATAAAATATGTATATATATGTATGTAGGTATATATGTATACAATATGTATATATGTATACTATATGTATGTATGACTGAAATCATTGATAATTTGCCGAGTGGTGCAGTAGTGAGCAAGGGCCGTGCCTGGTTTCGATCACCGTGCCACGATGCACGCTCGTTAGTAGTAGCTGGCGGTCTGTCGGCCGTATCGTAATTGACGTATCGTCAGTTTTCTGCGTGGCCGATGTTGTTTTCTCGTTTCAGCACTTATTCATAATACAACTAAAAAACAAATAAGGGACATCAACCAATCGAGCGAGATGATAATGATAATTAGGGATAGTTAAAACCTCGTATTATTTTTATTTTCTCGTAATTTTTCCTCGGAAAATGAAAACTTTAAAAAAATTATCCACTGTAAGTTTAGTGCTTGACTAAATTTGAAATGATTATTATGCCGGTAGATTAGAAAAAAATATTTTTGAGTAAAATTAAAAAATAATAACAATAATAATAAACGGATATTCCATAGCACGGTTTTCGTGAGAAAATCACGTCAAGGGCGCTTTGCAACATAAATTATCTAACCTATACCTTATCGAATCGTTTTTATTATCGATGATTCAAAAACAATTTTTTGCTTGTTGATATTCATAACACGTGTCAGAGAAATGTAACTTTTTTCCATGTAAAAGTAATGATTTTTATTTATTAACTTTAAGAAATTTTACAAAAAAACAACACTGTGCCGATAAAATATTTTTAGTAGTTTGACTAACTAAATGACAATAAAAATCTTATTATAAGTTCTCAGTTAAGGTAGTTATATCTAAGTAAAACAAAAAAAACATATACGACGAACTTAAATCATTAAAACAAATAATATTTCAAACTTTATTTAATACTTAACGATACTTTGATATTTTTATTTTTGTAATATTAATGTTTTTATAATGTAGATATTTTTATTATATTGATATTTTTGTAATATTAATGTTTTTATAATGTTAATATTTTTATTATATTGATATTTTTGTAATATTAATATTTTTATAATGTTCATATTTTTATTATATTGATATTTTTTACAATGTTGGTATTTTTATGATTCTGATATTTTTATAATATTTATAGTTTGAAAATATTGGTATTTTTATTATATTGATATTTAAAATGTTAATATTTTTATAATATCGATATTTTTATAATATTGGTGCTTTTATAATTTTGATATTTTATATGATATTAACATTTTTATAATATTATTTAAATCGATGTTATAAAATTGCACTCTAGTATCTCAATAACAAAACTGTAATGCTGTTTTCCATTAATTTTTTTTTCATTTTAAATTTTTTTTTCCAACTTATGTACATTTCTGACAACATGCATGCGCCTCTATATCCTAATTTTGCCCTACATTTGTATGATGATTGTTATTTATTGTTGTATTATATAATATTGTCGAAATAAACTTCTGCTGGAAGCTACTTGCAGTGGCTTAGCGGGTATAAGTTCCCACTGTATATAATGAATATTATACAATAAAAAAATACCAATCTCACAAAAAAAATTTCAAACATTTTTCGAAATCGAAGTTTTCCTTATGAGTAATTGAATGAATTGAATTGTATTCTACATATTCCTGACGAGGAAAGCATCGCTTTCGAAACATGTCGATATGTATATATTAATAAGGTGGTGAATATAAAGTATTTTTTAATTCAACTATTACAAAAAATTATTTCTAATTATACATATAAAAAATTAAGATAAATAATAACAACATTAATTCTTCCATAAAATAATTTTAATAATCTAATACAAAGAGTTTCTTTCAGCTAGCCATGTTGAAGTTAACGTTATTTTTCCATATTTATTTGTATACTTAAGAACTATTAATCCTCCATTAAAATTAAGGCGACTATCATAAATATGTTCTAGTCGTTTGTTTGGAAGTTTTATTTGCTATGTACTCTTGCTACTTTTGATTTATTAATTTCGCTATCGGTTTCGAAACAACTGTGTCATTTACTAGCGTTCTTAAAACTAACTTAAATTAAACAAGTACAGAAACAAATTAGTCACCATTAGGTGAAACCGAAACCGGTAGCAAAATTAATAAATCGAAAGTAGCAAAAGTACATAGTAAATAAAACATCCAAACAAAATATCTAGAAATTACTACATAGTGAATGCCGAAAAAATATTTATTTAATATGTAAGGTTATTAATGTGCTAAAAAAATTGTATTACAGAATTGATCTAACTGAAACAATTTTGAGACTATGATAAAAGTATGGAATTTCTTGCCTTTGTTCGTATAAACTTTTATGAGCTAATAATTTAAGTATTGAATTTTGCATTGATTAATGTTCGTTTTACAGAAAGTCCCCGTAAAAAAAGCAATTGTCAACCTTGCAAAAATCAACACGGACTTTCAAACTGGAAACGAGTATTGGAAAAACATCGGTAGAAAAACCCTCAAATAAATTCTTTAAGCATACGGAATTTATTGTAGTATAAAGTCGGTCCTCAAAGCCAAGTCTGCAACATTCAAGCAATTTTTGACACAGCAACAATTTTACAAATCACATTACAACGTGTTGAATATAAATGGAAAATTATGTCGTAGGGTTCGTTGACACTATTTCTAAGCTTTGGTACTTTTATTCCTTCATTTTGCGTGAATTGGATTTTGTTTACACGATCCACCGTTGTTTTCTATGTTTTTTTTAGAAATGTAAAGTTTTTTGCACCTTCATTCATGTATGTCTGTCAATATTTTGTATCTTATGTGAGTTTTTAATATAGTCCTGATGAAGGAAGGTCACCTCCATAACCAGTCAAACAATATATTAAATGATGCAAGCGTAGTGAGCAAGATCAAGAAAAGGACGCTCAGATGGTGTGGGCATGTAGGGCGAATGAACGAAGAGAGGAGTGTAAGGAGAATATATGACGCGAATGTGAATGGAAGAAGAAGCCGGGGACGTACGAGGAAGACATGGCACGATCAAGTGAATCAAAGACTTGAGTGGGGCCATGTCAGAAGTCGGAATAACAGAAGAGAATGTATGAGACGTTGTATGAAAGTGAATGAAGCAAGAAGTGTATGCCAAGATCGAGTTTTTTGGCGGTCCGTCCTCTCTACCTACCCCTGCGGGGAAACGGCGTGATGGTTAGTTAGTTAGTTAGTTAGTTAAGTTGTTTAATACAAATTTATTTCTTCAAACGATTAGTTTTAATACGTTATTAATTAATTAATAAAATAATATACAATAAAAAACACATAAATTTGTTGTAGACCACTTTTATATTATTAAAACTCTACCGGTTTCGGAAGCACCCTTCCTTCATCAGGAGAATATTAAAACTTACTTATGATATAGAATATTGACAAGACATATAAATTTTAGGTGTTGGAGTGGGGGGTAAGCAAATGGGTAGGGGTAATTGTAAATAATATACTTTGTATTCACCACTTTATTAATATAAAGATTTCTACATATTTCGAAAGCGATGCTTTCTTCATTAGGAGTAATACTATTATTATTTTTACTCCTGATGAAGAAAGCATCGTTTTAGAAACATGTAGATATCTTTATATTAATAAAGTGGTGAATACAAAGTATATCATTTAATCAATTTATGTTACAAATTTACGTGTTTATTCTGTAATTATGGCAAGTCAAAAAGTAAATTCTTTTTACGAATACGAAATTTATGTTTCAGTACTACCTTTCTAGAAAATAATTAGAGTTCTCTAATTATGTGAGGTACTTATATTTCCAATATGTTTTCCCCGCATTTAAGTGTCTATGTTTATAAATTTTATAACCAATAATATATAGGAACAAGCCCAAAAAACTCTAAAAGTAAAAAGCACAAACTTAATAATAGTGTCATATTTTAATTAATTTGTGACCACGCTGACTGCAACGCTACTTATATAGGGCAGACGGGAAGGGCTTTCTCAATTAGATTCAAAGAACATGTACGATGTTATAATAATAAAAGCACTTTTTTTTATTCGCATATACATCTCTTAGTGAATAATCACGTCCCGCTTGACGACAAAGATCCTAAACCCTTACATATAGAAATAAAGGGTCTTACATTAAATTTACTTGAACAATTAGAAATTAATTAACGAACGAATGAACGTAATATAATATAAATTAATAAAGTAAAGAAAATTATTTATTCCCCACTTCTCAGTATATTCACACGATCAAAACAATATAACACATTTAAATAAATCAATTAAATCATTTAAATTGCGGGAAAACACATTATACGTGTAAGTACCACATAGAATAGAGATTTTTAATTAATTTCTAACTAAATTGGCTGTAGCAGAATGGTCAGAGAAAAATAAGTAAGAATTTAATATTTAAAAATTGATGCTTACCTCTAACCGCTCACAGAAGCCTGTAGTTTCCGAGTACAGGGTAAAAGTAAAATAAGTTAATAATTACTGAAGATGTTACCTTTTTATTAAGAAAAGTTCGGTTTTTTTGTAAATTGTGATTTTCTTATTGAAAACATTTTTTTTAATGACTTGCCTAATTTTATTCATTAATTCATTAGCCACAGACGCCTTGATGAATCGCCAAATTGTATCTTGTTTCTAGGTTGCTAATCTCTAGCACAGTGTTAAAACGAAATTCCTTTATATCTAGTGAAAACATGAACAATTCTGATAATTTCATAATCTGAAAAAAGATTTATAGAGGGAATTTTTTTCTTCTTTTCTTAATCTCTGATTGAACTTCCAATGAGATATGTCACGAACCGTCGCCGATTACACGAACATATTTTTCTCTTTTTTACGTACATATTTTTACTAAACCAAATTAATTTCTCTTCTAATTTTACATTGCTTCATACATTTGGGGTATGTTAGATACCATAATTATCCTACACTTGAACTAAAACAAAACTACCGTAGGAAGTGTTGTTTGACGGAAATTTCCAGCAAACGTAAAATTAAAACTTTCTATTCAGGTTTTAATGACGTAACATGCTTGTTGGGAACTACACTCACACGTTACAAATAATTTGCGCTTAGCTCTCTTTAGAAATGGGTTCAAAAAGGCAAGCATGATAGCTGTTCCTACCTTGGTAAGGTAACGCCAGTGTTACGTACAGGGGGATGAATTATTAAGGAAAGATAGAGGAGCGGTTCAATATGTTTATTTTTGTAATTTTTGTGAAACTACGTTTGCTGTGAAAGAAGGAAGCAAATTGCATAAGTACAAGTAACAGCAGGGGGGATTATTTTAATTAAAAAAAAACACATTTTACAATATTAATTACATACGATGGGAACTTCTACCCGCTGAGCGTAAGTTAATTTATAATATAATACAACAATAAATAACAATCATAATTCAAATGTATCGCAAAAAGAAAACAATATAGGTGATGCATGTTGTGATCAATGTTCACAAGTTGAAAAAAAAACATTTAAAAAATGTCATATCTTTTCAATAGCCGTGTAAAAAAGAGCAATATAGCGTTAACACATCAGATATCAAGGAGAAATACAATCAAAGAGACCGTCATAAATTAACATAATGCTTTTAAAGAGAAAAATACGTGTTATAATTTGCGTAGTCTTAGCGTTTATCAAAATCAAATCAGAAATAATGACCTTTTTTGACCGTCCTACGGTCCTAAGGTTGACACAAAGTTTTAAAATTATTATCGAAGAAATAATTAATAACGTCTGAGCACTTGGGTATATCTATATATATAAAAATTGTACCAGACGTAATCTGGTACACCAGCGAACTGAAGAGGCCAACTGATCCCAATCTACGGAGCGAGGCTCGGGGGGGGAGATAGCTCTCCTACCGTTCCTTTTGCAAGGAGGAACGGTACTGACGACAACGACTTTTGTTAATCTTGTCCGAGGCAGTTGCTTATTGGGTCCAGTCCGAGGCAGTAGTCCGATGGAGGTAAGCAGTGGTCAGAGTGAAACAAGGCGAGTGGTTCAGAAGTCAGAGCGGGCGGCGGGCAGAGAGGAGTACTTGTCAGGCTGGCGGTCAAATGCTAACTGCCGCAAACTGGCGTTTGCAGGCTATTTATGCGGTCCACCAAGCGCGGACCGCCGGTGCCGTGTAGATGCCCGACAAGTCGGTCTCCCTCCCACCAACTGTCCCGCTCCAACGCTTTTATTCAGTCATTTCAGATTGAGCGGTCTGGTGCGAACAAGCTCGCCAGACCGCCCGTTACATATATTAACAAACAAAACATAAAATTCTTATACATAAATACGAAGACGAAAAATGGCCGCGTCGGAATAATCTGGGAGACGGGACGTCCGATACAAAAATCAATGTCAGTTTGTTTGTTTCTTTGTCCTCGATGTTCTCGAAAATCAGTGAACCGGTTTCGCTGAAAATAGCACAGTTTGTTTTTATTAGTGCCGGGAAGGTTTAGAAAGTAGTTTGAATGAAATCCAATATGTAAAACTGTTGCTATAACGTTTTAAAATTAATATGAAAAATATTGAACGCGCCATGTTTTATTTAGGTTACCCCATAGATATAACACTCTGGTTAGCCACAGATTACATATTCAAAAGAAGAAGGTTTTTTGGGTATTTTCAAAATGTAAAACACAAGTAGGTACCTACAAAAATAAACGTTCTGAATGAAATAAAATTTTCAAATAGTTTCTTTATTTAGAGATAGTTACTTTCACTGTCAAATCAATTATCGCACCCTCATGATAATCAAGAATTCACAACTATATAATTTTATATAAACCCGAGCAAGACCGGGTACACATCAACTTGTTCTAATATATCATTTAAATAACATTAGATATTATGTAAAAATATTCAATTCAATGAATCTAAAGACGTGGATGTAAAATTTCTCTCTTTCTTATAGTCATATATTAATATGTAATGTCGAAGTTTAATTATTAGATCAGCGACTTCATCAGTTATCGGAAGGTTGAACGAATTAAAGCGCACATCGGATACTGGGTAAGTTCAATGAGCATGCTTTCCACGTGTCAGGCCCGAAAGCCCGGAATAAACTATCACACGAATCAGGATTGATTAAAGACTCGACAGAATTCAGAGCGAAGCTTGAAACTCATCTCTTCAGAAGGTCACGTCCATGAA
Organism: Halesus radiatus; assembly: GCA_022606495.2. Taxonomy (NCBI): domain Eukaryota; kingdom Metazoa; phylum Arthropoda; class Insecta; order Trichoptera; family Limnephilidae; genus Halesus; species Halesus radiatus. Next base: position 119,987 of record JAHDVE020003604.1, on the reverse strand, counting down.
TGGTACGGCTGCAGACACAATTTACAGTGCGAAGCTTAGCTAAAAACCTACCCAAAGTCATTTACGATATTGTAAATAAATATTTGCAACTAAATATTTCTAAATATTTATAAAAATTATCGAAAAATTCAGTTAAACCCGATATCATCTTCTATTATGTATAGAAAAATGTCCCGAGGGTGCGGTCTTTGTTTATTTATTTTCTATACAAATCTACAGTTTTATTTCGAGATCCACCTTCAAAATATGAGGAACGTTATTGTCTAGAAGAAAATTCTGAAAAACGACCACTCCCCTTAAAACATAATTTTTGAGCTTCTCGATGAAATTTTGCTCAATTGACGTTCATAATTGGAGAAAAACTATTGGGTAGGGATAGAACATCAAACCTCAAAATTTTCCTCCAAATCATTCATATCCCCGGGCAATGCCGGGTACTTCAGCGAATTTCAAATAAATACTTCTTTTGCCACTAACCTTCTTAAAAATGTAACACAAGAATAAAGAGGAAAATCATAAAGAAAATCAGGAATATCACAAACTTATGAGAAATGGAAATCAATTTAAAACACCTAATTTTAAAACAACTCAAGTGAAAAACCATTATATTTATCAAGCCATTAAAATAGAATAACCTCTCCATGTAAATCAGAAGAAAAAAATAAAATTAAACTCTTCTTTAAAAAAACTTACATACCATACGTAAATATCTCATACAAAACATTTTATAAATAGAAGCAAATTAGACATTATGTACCTACCGAATTAAGAATCGTGGCTCCCTTATCAGACAGAAGAACTCCTCTTTTCTGATAAGGTATGCACGACCAAGAATAACCTTTAATTAAAAAAATTGTAAAATACTTGTAATGCAACTTATAAGAATTTTTTTTTTAATTAAAAATTAAGTAGAATTAGCAATATCATGCGATATACATGATTTTCTCGTATTGTGTCCTGTGCATGCAAAATCATATCTTTCCAAGCTAAAACTTAATATTTAAATTAAAAATATTAGTATTAAAAATATTTCTACATGTTTCGACAGCAATGCTGTCATCGTTATGTATAGATATTTATTTATTTTTATAAAAGTGGTATAAACAAAGTACATTTTTAATTATTTAATTAATAATGACAAAGTTACTCGTTTGAAGAAATTATAAAACTTACGTGTTAATCTGGAGTGACTATTCCGGTAAGTATGTTTCTGTATCTTTTTGTACATAATAAGATAAATCCTAGCAAGTAATATTTGTACATTCCCCTTGAGGTAATTATAACAAAAACGGCGCTGTATAATTTTTTTGTTTATTTTTCTTAATGAAGGAAATAATACTGAAATCAAAGAATAAGGTGCTAATCCCAAATTATTAGAGAATATAACTGAGTAAATTTACGATTTTCATGACGCCATACCTTAACAACAGTTTGTGTGCTTCTTATGTTAAAAGAAATTTGACTGATTCTGCTTTGACAGAAAAACATTGTTTCTAATTTTGAAACTGTCAATTCATGATGGAATTCCATATTAAAATGAATTTTTTTGATTAAAACACCTTTGTAACTTTTTTCCACTCATTTATTGTCGACCGGACCGGTTTCACCCTATCACGGGCATCCTCAGACTGGTACAATGAATACTAAATCTATGGTATATATAGCATGGTATTTAATTGTTGAGAATGTTAAAATAAGAAATGTTGTACTTTAAATTGATGGGTAATCTATCGTACAATAATATGTATATATACTAACAGCAATTAAAAAATATAAAAAAAGAACAATTTAAAAAATATATTAATGTAATAATAACAATTATAAAAAGTCAATTGAGTATCGTTAAAAGCGTAAGCACAAGCTTTTGGTGCTTAGGAAAGTTCACGCGGCTTCTCACGAGTATATTTTTATTGTGTACGTACCATACAAAGTAATTTCTTTCAGCATAAAATGCTGATAAACTTTCTCAGCCTCACAACATATAAAATACTGATAAACTTTCTCAGCCTCACAACATAGGTAAGTACCCCCGTTGGAGATGCCATAATCTCACTGGCTCTGGTAAACAGGAAGCAGTTGCTGTATTTACCTAAACAAAAGTTTTTTAATACCATCATCAATCAAACAACCTCCTAATACCAAAAATGTATAGGTATTAACGTTCTTGTTTGTCACCCAATGCTTTAACAAAGCTCAACAAATAATTGCTTTCGGGTATTCAAACAGATATTGCAGGAAAAGTTTCTGTTTGTATTAAAACTGTGAACTTGTAATCGGTCGGAAATATTAAATTAATTTTGTAATATGCACAGAAGTTATTCAGGGGAAATTTTCTCCTTTTAAATGGGTTACCTACCTAAAGTTTTTGGTGCTAATTAAACTTTAAATGGGTGCTTCATAATCAAAAAATAATAGTACATTTATTGTGTATTGATGTACTTGAAATGATATTACCGGGTGCGTATTATATAGGATGGGTAGAAAAAAATTACGTTTTTTTTAAACACTATTATAATGCAAAATAGTTGTGTATCGAACGTGTCTACAGAGTAGATTAATTTAGCAGATAAACATATTTATTTATAAACAAATATAAATTATTGCACAATACGTGAACTGCCGAGAGGAAAGCCAGTATTGCGCACGTTGTGTATTACGGGCACATAATGTTCGGTAATGCGTTCGGCCGTGCGCGCTGTAAAGAGCGTACACACAACAGCATGTGCCCTCTTTTTCACTCCAACCGTGGAACGAACATCTTCATCCTTGGATAGATCGACCTGCCGCTACCAGACAAGGATAGTTTTCTACAGCCAACAACCACTGACGTCACCACCCGTTACCTCAGCGACCAACCATACTGGCTTGTGCCATAAGTCAAGTACGCTCAGAGTAACAACACCTCCATCAGGAAACTACCAAACGACTTTCTCAAAGCGATTCGCAAATCACAATAGTCGAGGGTCCCTGTGTGCCGGTGCCTAAATATGTACACCCTTTTCCCATATAAGTTGAGAAAAATGAAGAAAGAAAATTTAAAATCGGTTGATATCTTCCGATCGCGCATTGTACTAAGAGTTTATAGAGATTTTTAATTGTCGTGTTTAATTCGTAGAACTCCATTTCTTTATTTTAAAATTTAAGAAAATAAATTACTTTGAACGCCGAAAGTGCGATCGCAATTATAAAAAGAAACATCCAGAAATTAATCATAACATAAATAATTTTATTTTCTTCAAAGAAATTGAAGAAATTAAACATTTCTTCTAAAATAACTATTTTGAATTCTACGATCGACACGCTAAAGTGAGGTATTCCTATTATCTTATGGTTCAATAAAGTGAAAAACTGAAATTTTAGAAAATTTTCTAGTTCAGCTTTTCACCTGCTTTATCAACAAAATAAAATGACCCAGAACTAAGGTGAGTATGTTGAGTTCCAACTACATCTTACTCAACCAATCGTCCAAAGTGGGTGTGCGTTATTTAAAATACATTTTAAAACTATTTTGAAAAATTTACTAGGATTCATTGGTTAACCATTATTTATATTGTTTCTTTTTAAGGCAATCCACCGGTCAAAATTCCAACGAAATCAAGCGCTCCTTATGCAGGTGGCGACAAGGTTGAAAGTCCCGCTTAACATCGGACGCATGTTACGATTTACGAAAAAAAACCTCCACCAAAAAGTGTGTTTTATTCTATTTTGTATAGCTCAGACATAATTATTAAAATGTTTTACGGTCATATTCAAAAAAACTTAATTTACCACAATGAACGATACGATAATATCCGAAAAAAGGCTCGTAAGTACGAGTTCGTTTTTCAATGTCTGATACTTTATTTTTTTCTAGGCTTATAAAAAGACGCACCAAAAAAATGTTCGGTTAAACGAAAGGACAAGGTGTGTTCTATTTGCAGTACTTAATTAAATCATCTATGATATTTTTAGGCCATCAAATTCTCAAACCGAAAACACATGATTTTGTATTACTTCCCATTGCATCGCCTCAATGTGTACGCGTATGAGTTTTGGGATAGATCGGGGATAACTGATCATGGTTATAGCATATATCTGATGAGCCATCTCTAGCTTCATGTTCATATACTTTAGTTGAGGTCTTGGTAACATGTTTTGATACATCCCTCGACTGTGACAGCGAAACTTTAGAAGTCTCGGATGGGTTTTGTGTCGGAATTGATGAACGATTTAATATCATCATCACATACTTCCATTGGATATGGATACAACAGGCAACGCTTTTTTAAGTCAATTTATAAATATTTCAATAAATACCAATTCTTCTTGTGCCACCAATCTTTTAATAAATGTAACATCAATAGAAAAGGAGGATAAAATAGCAACTGTAAAACTATCGTCTCTATACCTAAATTTTCTAATAAAACTGTGTTCATCTGAAGGGACCTGTCAGGTAAGTATATTTTTCTGCATCTGTTTTTTCGTAATTAAGAATAAGAAGCGATATTTGTACAGCGCCCTTGAGGTGATTTTTCACAAAAACGGCGCTATACAAATCATCCAATTATTATTATTATTAAGTATTTCAGACAATTTCAGAAAATTATTTCAGTGTAATGCGGTAATAGTAATATTTTTTAAAAAATATGAAATTTTTTTCTATTTTTGAAAACTTTTTGTAGAGTGTGGGATCTGAAGACGTTAAACGATTTTTAATTTATTTGTACCTTGTTTTTCTCGTTATTATTTATGTTCGCCCACCCAATGAAACACCCCACACTAAATTCTGGAAGATAAAACAAATTAAAATATCGGTTCTAGGCTATGCCTACGGGCTTAAATTATATTCCTCACAATCCACCCTTGTCCCCCTTTGCTACCCACTGTCAGTTATCTAATACTAATATTCGATCAGTTAGTAGAGGTCGTGGGTTCAATCTTAAACAAACAATATATTCTGCTTGAAATATTGGCAGTAGGAGAAATTCAAATACTCTCAGTTAGTTACCAAGGTTTTTTTAATAAAAAAAATCACATTGTCAGGTTATTCGTAACCCGGGAATGTTTGTCTTTGAGCCTAGTTACAGCAAGCACTCACCCCAGGGCGCTCAATGGACAAAATAGGAACGGGCTCTATGTGACTAATTATACCAGGCGGACGACGCTCGCCAGGCGCGCTCCGTACTTTAGCAGGAGCGTTTCGATTTCTTCTACTTCTTCTCTATAACTAGGTTCTTAGATAAAATAGGTATCGCGACCATCATCATTTTGGGATGCCATAAATCTACTAGCTCTATAATTGCAAAGTAGACCCGAAAAATGTATTTTTATTTCGACCTCCAAAAGAAAGCGTTTATTTCCCTGGCTTTGGTCTAAAATATATATAAAAGACCGGCAATCAGAAGGGTGCAGGTTCGAGTCCTGTCGGCGACATTTATCTTTTCTCGGAAGGTTTTTTTCAATTTGGATGAGTGTTTCAGGCTAATAATTATTGTTTATAAAAATAATTGTTACCCTTTGCGCTATGCACAAAAATCTTGTCTTAAAAACTTTAGTTTATCAATTAATAAAATATAGTTGTATAGGCGGATTAGAATCCCGGTGTGGTTAAATCAAAACCTCTTTTATGTCAGATAATTTTCAATTAAATTGCATCGTTCCGGTGATAAAACTTCGGGAAGGCTGTATCGAAAATAGAAATAATTTCAATAAATTAATTAAAAAACCACTTTATTAATATACACAGATATCGACATGCTTCGAAAGCGATGCTTTCTTTACCAGAATAATAAATAATAATTTCAAGTATAGAAAAATGATAAACACAGAACACAATAATGTAAGAATAAACACATTTTAAACAAAAACAAAATTCGATTAAAGTAGGTAGAAATATGACAAAATTTTGGCATTAATTTCTTAGACTTAAATATTTCTATTGTTAATAATAAATTTGAATTTAATATATATCGTAAAGATACGTATACAGACATCGTTATACATAATACTTCTAATCATCCCTTTGCTCAAAAATTATCTGCTTTTTATTCCATGCTTAGTAGATTAGTTAATATACGTCTATCAAAAAATAATTTTCACAAAGAAATAAATATAATTAAACAGATTGCAATAAATAATAGTTATAGTACTAAATTAATAGATTATATATTGAACAAAAAGTTTAAGAAAAAAATTATTAAACCTTTTGTATATCCACAAATAACTAATGAATGTTTATCATTTATCTATGCTCGACATTATTATTTTTTAGTATTCTATATATTCCTGATGAAGAAAGCTTTGCTTTTGAAACATGTTGATATGTGTGTTTTTTTATTAATAATTGGCGCCATAATTAATTTATTAATTATGGCGACACGAAGTGAGTACCGATCTTTTGTAGAAATATTTCAATTTAAAAAGCCCACGATTCTTTGTTGTGAGTGATTTAATCATCAGTCGTTACAATCGTTCTGCGTAAATTTATATATACTCGTAATGTGGAAACATTTTTGTAAATAAATGATTTGCTTGTATCACGCACCGTCACTTCGGTTAGCAGAATTGATTAAAAACATTAAAATAATGAATTGGATTCACGTAATAAATCGGCCACATTCTCATCGACATATTACCGGAATTCAATCAAATCCGTGAACCGACTTAATCCAAATGTATTTCATCCTCTGACCCAACTTAACCGCAAATCAAAAGGGCCTGTGGTATGAACGAGTTAAAAATAAGCAAAACAAACAAACCTGATTTGCAAAGAAAATGCCTTTTCACTTGTACTCGTATACTTGGATAACTTGGATTATATCAAAATTACATAACTCGGAACACACAATAAATTATTTAGTAGTTTTAAATTGAAATGAAATACGTGTTTTAAAAATTACCTTCAAAAAAGTCTTTCCCGTAGCTAATGTACTATTTTAAATAACTTTAATTCTGCGTCATATTTGGGGAAGGTGTGTGGAGGGTATTTTTAAGAAAAGGAAGGGGAGGAAGTTCTGGGAAGGAAAACGTATGAGGGGTGAATAAGAATCTGGGGTAGTGTATCCAGGAGTGATGTACGTACTAATCCATTCCCCCCACTGTGATGCCAGGCGATGGGTCTACAATTTGGCTGGAGAGGTCAAGGGGTCCCCTTAGGCAGACGAAACCTCCTCCAAAACCTGAACAAACAGCACTTCTCGAACCCAGGCACCCCTGCTAAGTCATCAAATGTAGCAAACCACTTGGCGTGACCTATGGTAGAGGTGCTGGTTATACAATTAATGGCTTCCGAGGTGGAGGTATCCAAAACCGCCTCCCAAATAAAATTGCTTGTTGTATCGTGTGAATGCTTTTAAAATGTTTATTTACTTTGACGTTTTGATGAATACTGTGATTGTACGAGTATGTATGAGTTACGATTGTACGTATCTAGTACGAGACAAATTATATCGTATCTGTGTAGTTTTATACTGCAGATGTGCCTCTCGGTTTATTTTTTGGTAAATGTTCTACGATATGTTGATATCACCCCACCTTAAAGCAGAAAACGATTGGTTACCTCGAGAGAATATCCTCTTGTAATCAGAATAACCTCGTTGATTTTAATGTTTCAAAGACCCAATCTTATCTGATTACGTCGAAAAGGAATCAAAATAATAGTCCGGTCTCCTCCAACGGAAGCAATCATCCCAACATGTCTTCCATTGATATGCTTATTGTAACCTTAACTGAGCAGTTCAGGCACGAGGGCTCCATGGAAGTCAGAACTAAGTTGTTAGCCTTACAGAAGCTGAGTGTACTATAAATAATGGTACACAACTGATGACCCTGCACAAATCTCAGGTGGATCCTATTGTAGAATTTAGCAATTACAAAAGCAGCACCAAAATACTTCAAAAACTCCTGGCTTTTTGCAAACTCAACTGGGTGGGATATTTTATGGATTCCATAAACGGATTTCAATAAACGTATTGCATTCTTTACACCACAGACGTCATGTGGGAATGCTATTTTTGTTCTACCGGTATTTCAATAGAAGATCTTCCTCTTCAAGACCTAGGTTGACTACTTCAGTCTTCTCTATCCTGCTATTATCTTCTTTCACGATGTATATTTGTTGATCGCTTCCACCTGAGCATCCGCTTGTAACCAAAAGTTTTACCATTTCTTTTCTTAAATTTAGGAATGAGAAGCATTATTTTCTATGCATCGAGGTTTATGTAAATATGTAAATTGAACAACAATGATTTTTGGAAAGTTTTTGTGAGCTAATAAAAAAAATACTCGAATATCTCAGGGAGTGAGCAAACCTCTATGATTAGTTTACTAGAATAAGGAATTGAATTAATGTTCAACAAAGCGATAATCGGGAATTCCACATGTTAAGTTTCAAGTGATCTTACTGAATCTCCAATGGCCGCCTCGAATTAGTTATTGTACTTGTGGAACTCCCTGTTCTAGTGCTGCCGAACGAAGACTGAATATGTTGTGGGAAGCTAATGATTTCTCTTGCGTAGAGATGGTGTTGTCGTTTGTAATGTCAAATGACATAGAGAATGGTGAGGCAGGAACTTAAATCGTTACACATTTGGATATATTTTTTGGTACTCTGTCATTATGAATTCTTTCAACATGTCCACAGCCCATAGCAGTCTATGAGGACCTACTATCAAAGATTTAATGTATTTTGCATTCAAACAGTGTTAATTTCTCTGCTTTAGGATATCCACCGGTCATAATTTATTTATTTATTTTAATAAATAATTACAAAAAATTGGGAAACGTTGTCCGCTGATTATTTTTCCAGTGATAATTTTTAAAAATTGCCAATCAATTAGATTTTAATTCCTGGTGGAGTGCATTTTCGTTGCTCTGAATTGGATTACGCTCATTCAATTTTGCCAATTATTAAGGAGAGCCTATTACCAATTTTATTTTAAAAATAATTTAAAAAAAATAGGATTGCTGTTGTATTTTCTATAAGAAAGACAAACATTTCTGGGTTACAAATAACCTGATAATAGTTCTAAATATCCTACTACCATCAAAATTGTCAGGGGATATTGCTTGTGCAATGATGGAGGACTTAGTCAGACTTCAGATAAAAAAGAGTACAAGAGTCCAAACTGCTCGAAGCCAGTGGATTTATGGCTACTCATGTGGGGAATAATGTGATTCAGAGAGAAGAGAGGAAAGAAAAGAGAGAGGGTAGATGAAAGCTCGGAAGCACCCGGAAATTTAGATCTGGTCACCAAATACGGCTAGTGCCGTTTCAAGCTATGTTTTGAGTTTGAATGGTGGCCTTTAACCAGGGCGATACTGAAAGTACCTAACAACCTGTTATGGGTATTAGCAGTACTCCTTAGATCATGATAGAAATCACGTTTCGAAATGAAAAAGTTACATTTCCCAAGACATTTCATACACATAATTAAAGAATGTATTGTATTTATACAATAAGATAAAGCATTGGAAGCCTGTAAAGGCACTGCCTTTTTGTGGGCAATACAAATTAACAATTAAACAACTTACCAGTGACTGGTCAAAAATAAAAGCATTGAGGCATTTCATGCATTACGTTGTACAACTCAATATGCTCGTTTGAGAGTTTTTGCTGCTTTTGTACTACATACATGCGCATTTTCTGGTTTATAAATACGAATGAGAAGCACAACGAACAAAAGAACCAGCTTAACCTTCTGAGAACCTCTGTGCGAATGTGTTGAATAAATAATACCCACTGTAGCGGAAAGATAAATACAAAAATAGCGTTAATAAAAACAAATTTAGCGATAGCCTACAAAACTTTTCTAAATTTTCAGAACTCTAGTTTTTCTACTTCTCTATTCACTCAATCATTGTTTTGTTTTCACCAGATCCACGTTATATTTTCTCTTGTTATTATTCTCTTATTTTCTGTTGTTGTCCACCGTTATTGGATGGTTAGTGTTATTTCTTAAATTTCTTTGTATTTTTTATGTTGGGTACAGTATAAATAAATACGAATAAAATAAAATAAATAATTTAAATACAATATTCCACTCGAAATATAAACATCAACTAAGCAGTTATTATATACAATTTATTCAAATGATTAAGTATTCACTTTGTGGAGTCATTATTAATAAACGAATTAAATAATATCCTAAGTATTCACCACTTTATAAATAAACATTGAAAACTACATGTTTCGAAATCGATGCTTTTTCATCGTCAGAAATTATTAATTATTAATAAGTATTCATATATCCCCGACGATGAAAGCATCGCTTTAGAAAAATGTAGATATCAATGTTTATTTATATAGTGGCGAATACTATGTATAATTTGAAATTCATTCCTTTACTTATTTATTCATGTGTACAGTTTAAAGTACCAGAGTATGACAGGAAAATACAACATTTTCATGGCATAATACACTTCCATAAACCACTGAACAAAAAATCTTTAGAAATATAAATAGAAAGTTAAAAAAGTGAAATATGTCTAAATCTCTACCAATTTGGAAAAAGACACTGCTTTACCGATACAGATAACAATAAGACATTGAGTCGCCCACAGAACAACAAATTTAATTGGCATTTCTGGATGGCGTAGTTCAAAATCGCATCTTATAATAATAATAAATGGATTATTTCTATAGCGCCGTTTTCGTGAGAAAATCACCTCAAGGGCGCTTTACAACATAATTTATCTAACCTATACCTTATCACTTAGACTTATGTATAATAATTTACATATTAGATTAATTACTAATGGCTTACAGCCAAGATTTATAACTAGAAAATACCTAATTCAGACTTATAATTAGTGACTTACATCTAAGACTTACATAGATAGCGACTTACAACTTAGACCTGTAGCTAGTGACTTAAAACTAGTGAGAGAGTCTTACAACTAACATATTTACATTTTAGAATAAATTATGTACAAAATATTACTATTTGGAAAATCAGAACATAACCCTATATTGAACAGCAGTGGGGCGAGTATGTATATGATACATTACAGCTGCATTTGTATGCCTCTGATCATTTTGGGAATAATATACATACATATATATGATATTCTACATGTTAATAAAGATGATAATGCTAGACAGATATATGATTAAATTTAAAAAATGTTATGAACGCCAAAAGAAGAAGGAAGTTTTTGCCTATATTAATATGATGTACATGTTTTATTGTTAGTTTTATGACATGGATGCAAATAATGTATTGGGTGAGTTATCTGGATTAAAAGAAAAGAGTAGATATTAATGAATGAATTAATCGTATATATATATAATATATATATATAAATATATATATATATAATATGTAGCTACTCCTAATTACGAGATTCATAATTACAGAATCGAATCCATACAAAGAAAATTAACCCGTGTGATTGCACATGGAATGTATAATGATCGAATTTCGCACTATAAAATACAATCTTTGTCAATCAGAAGTAAACTTTCTGATGTATTCCTTTTGTACAAAATTATACTTGCACCAATTGATAAACCAAACATTTTATCACAAATCAACATTAATATACAAACAAGAATAAAGACATTTTTTATTCAATCTATTTTTTATAACTTATTGAAGTTTGTAAACCTCATTGTAATATTTAATCAATGAAGAACATAATATTAACACATCCCAAAATGAACCACGAAACCGAAAAAACAACAGAAATTAAAAAGATTTCAGTCGCATTTGGGACTCGAACCCAGGACGTCTACCTATCCGGGGTAACCGCTTAACCAACTAAGCTAATGAGACCAGTTCAATTTACGCCATTTACACCGATATCATACTTCAAGTTCAAGACTTGTTAATATTATCCTCCATTTTTAAAATCCCATATTATTGGATGCTATCCTTATGATGATTGCAAAGTTTCATCCCGAACTCAATTGCAATCGGAACAGAGTCTCGGATATACCTACCCTGCATTGATACCTACCTTATATTGAAACCTATCATACAAATACGGGGTATTTCTCTCCTTTACCGCAGATATTATGAAATTACAATACTGCAATTATACACTGCTCTCATAATGAAATAGACATTTTTAATGCCACAATTAATCAATTCAAAAAAAAGTTTTACCATTAATATCAAACTGATAATGTGATAATGCCCTTTATTATTAAATACCAAAACAGTGTACCATCAGCACAGGTGACAATAAGGAGTTATTTTATACCCTTACTTTTTAGTATATTTTCGGCCTTTCACTTCTTTTTCATTATTATTATTATCATTTAAGCGAGATAATGTATCTTGTTGTTTCCAGTATTAATTATCATTGCTATATAAACATTCATGCATATAAGTTTTGGGCATATTTCCTGTTTTATGTACTAAAATAAAATAAAATAAAAATAACTATCCTTGAGAGTGAAAAAATTGCATTTTTGACACATTTAATTACACGTGTCACTGGTGGAGCTTTAAAATGCTTTTTTTTTACCCCATTAGCGAAACATGCAATTAAAATATTTAAGGATACTTATGAATTGAATAAGAATTAAGATATAATTTGAAAATGTTCGATCAATTTCACTATCATTTTGTAAACTAAGATTAGATTGACCTTACTTCGTAGTACAGACGTATAAATGACTGACTTCTATTGGTTACACTGTTCGGTGTTTGGAGAAAACTCCGTATTTTATAATTAATTACTTCTATTTCCGTACCATCGTAAGGATTAAAGCTTTTGTATGTATTTTATGACATACTCGAGTATCTTTTACATTTCTCATCTAACGCAATGTGTGCTTTAAATAACTTCTTCCATTTACACATGACATCTCCGCTGTTTTCATCAAATTAAAGGTTTATTTTCGGGAAAAATTGCCAAGTTATCTTTGTTAAGCCATTTATCAAATGAAATGACCTAAATAGTATCGAATGAACTGTCACATTTTCAGTTCTTCGATTTAAAAAATATTTTCATTACATTTATTCGCTACAAATGTTTAAAGTGGTCCAAAGAGGCGAAGCTATCAGTCCACAATGGAGTGCTGATACCAACACTGATGTATGGCAGTGAGGCATGGAATTGGAAAAGAAAGGATGAAAGTAAACTGAATGCCGTAGAAATGAGATCTCTGAGACGAATGTGTGGTAAAACCATGTATGATCATGTGAAAAATTCATAAAGAATGCAAGGCTGATGTAAGCGTAATGAGTAAGATTAAGAAAGTGACGCTTAGATGGTTTGGGCATGTAGAGAGAATGAATGAAGAAAGGAGTGTAAGAAGAATGTATGACGCGAATGTGAATGGATGAAGAAGACTGGGACGCTCGTGGAAGACATGGCAAGATCAAGTGAATCAAAAAATTGAGTCTGGCCATGTCAGAAGACGGAATAATAAAAGAGAATATATGAGACGACCTATCAATGTGAATGAAGCAAGAACTGTATGCCAAGATCGAGTTGTTTGGCGGTCGTCCTCTCTGCCTACCCGTGCGGCGAAACGGCGTGACGGTTAGTTAGTTAGTTAGTTAACTATGTAACAATTTCAAGAAATTTTGGTTTTGTGCTTAATTCACAGTGTATATTTATTACGTAATATTACATTAATATTATGTAACAATAAATGTAAATTGTTATTTAAAAATTTTCAAAACAAAATATATTAATTTATTTGATTACGCCTGGAACGAGTATGTACGACATCTATGACATCCCCAAAATTTCGAATTGTTGTGTGAGATTGAATGACGTAAGAAGGGGAAAGACATGGGAAAGCAAATGTTGGAAAGTACTCGTCTGTTCAGATCTGGTCACTAAACACCGTGATAACATTTCTAACATTGGCTGAATTTCCATTTTTTTATTCATCCATAAAAACTCTTTTTTTTTTTGTGTATTACATTTGTTTTCAAAATTTACATCATTTTTACATTAAAGTCGCGTTAAACTGATTCATATCAGTTCGTCAACGGATTCATAAAACAGTCCATATTTTAAATTTATGGAACGTGCATACGTATTACATAATTATGATTCATGTTTTCATGAAAAAAAACAATACTCATTAAAAAGTGGATACAAAAATACAAGCACTTAATTTAAAAAAGATAAAAGGAAAATCAGAGAAAAAAGAAAGAAAAAAAGGTGGAACAATAAATATTTATTTTTTCTGCATATGTCTAGTTCTGAAAATTACTTCATAATTTTTAATTGGTTTCTATAACATGCTTAACGTTTTTGTTACGTAATTTTTTAATGTTCTTTGACCGTATTTATTTATATTTAGGTATCTGGGAAGTAGAAGTCCATCGTTTGCAGTTAGTTTTGTGTTATGAGCATGCACCACTTTTTTGTTTTATTCAGATCGAGGTGTGTGGCGACTAATAATTTTATGGCACAATATAGCACGAAGAGATAATAAATTCATAGAATTCTATAGGAATGATTTACGTAAGTCATGTCTGAGTTTATAGTCAGCTTTGTTTAAGAGCAAATTGACTACGGAAAATTGTACATTTTAAAAAAAATTAAGATTTGTTTTTGTTGAAAGTCCGCATGTAGTAATAATAATACAACAATAAAATTTGTATTCCATTCAACATACGGGGGTTGTTCAGTACAATAGACTCCACACAGGCATTGTAGTGCACAATAAAGAATACAAAAATAAGAAAGAAAGAAATACATCAACATTTTACAGTTATACACTTAATAAAATGAGAAGAAAAAAGTTTCATATTAGTATAAAGGCGATGTAATATGTGTTGAGAGCAGATCACAACTGATGCTGAGAGTATTTACCACTCTGAAATGTAATCGTTATAGACTAATTAAGTTAATTACATATGTTCATATGTTTTGGTTTACAAGAAAGTTTTCTTTTTCATTTGATTAATTAGATGTGCTAGGCACACACATTTTTCTAATTAAAAGAAATTTGATCCGACTCCTTTTGGTCCGAAAACATGAAGCTTTATACTATGCAATGAAAATCGATTTGTTTTTTTTTTATGTTTTGACCGGTTAGTTGATCGAGCGTACCAAATCGTTGGGTTCCGTCTGCTAGCTAAGTGTTCCGTTGTTGCACAAACAACGATTGTAATGACACGTAATGACAATCTAGTCTCCTTTAACGGCAGCAATCTTCCCAACAAGCTTCCCATTGATATGCTTAGTGTAACCCTACGTGACCAGTATGGGGGCTCAATCGAAGCCAAAGGACGGGTCGTTTTTACAAATCGTTTTTGTCTTCAACAGCTTGGTTGTGAAAGTCGGCTTCTGTGTTTCCTCCCTCCTACAACATAGATCTCTACAAGATCCAAATTCACTTTTTCCCATCCTCCAAAAGACCCCCTATACAGTGTTCCCAAAGATAACATATGCTTTGAGAGAAATTATTTTCCTCAGAGCCTTCTGTGTAGAGTAACTGTAAAAAATAACGTTTTTCGATTATGATAGGAGGAATTCAAGTATTGTCAGGTTATTCGTAACCCGGAAACATTTATCCATCTATTAAAAATCAAATACCACAATTTTGAAATAACGTTCCCATTTCACACCCATATTTAAACAGCAATATTTATTTTGTCCCGACATACAAGTCTTCCGTAAATTGCTTTTCTGAGTTTTCTGATACAAATTCGTCAATAGTACTTACTTGCGATGAAAACTTTCATATTCCATGATATTTGTTTATGCTAAAATACAAAATTACTATATCACAAAATACACAGTTTTAGTCTGCTAACGCCAGAAATACTACAAATGATTTATCTATAAATTCTACATGGGTATTTAGGAGAAGGAATAAGGTTTCAAATGACGAATGTTCTTATTCTGTAAGCTTTTAAGTTCTATACGTAATTCGTACTGGAATTTTATATAAAACGTTCGAAAATGCCTTCACTGGTTTTCAAACAGCACATTCTTTCAGACGTTTCGTTATGCATTTCATAGAATTTAAAATATTATAGTTTTGGAATTTTCGTCATTGGAAACATTTTTCTAACTACTCTTGTAGAATTTGCTGATAAACTTTTAGTTATATTGATTGAGCTAGTACCTGCAAACCCGTATTTTGGTACTCGTATCTGTTTTGACTTTATTTTCTCTCTAATTTTTAAGTAAAAGCTTGTATAAATATTTTCACGGTAGGCATTCAATCAAGGCATACATATGAATTTTGCAAAGCTTTTTTTATTTATTAACTAACTAACTAACTAACCATCACGCCGTTTCCCCGCAGGGGTAGGCAGAGAGGAAGGACCGCCAATCAACTCGATCTTGGCATACACTTCTTTCTTTATTCACATTCATACATCTTTTTAAATTTAATTATTCATTAATATTATTAGTAATGTGTTAATTTATTATTATTTTTATTTTGACTTACACTTTATTACAAATGGTAATAATAAATAAATAAGGTAAATTAAAATTTACATATTTAAAGTATTATGTATGTCCAGACAATATCTTAGTAATTTCGTCTCTTTATTTTTTTATTTGATACCACTCAAGAGTCCCAGCTACTCCCAAGTGTCTGAAGCCAGAGAGACTATGACACCCCAATTAGGGTATGTTGTGAGGTTGAAGGTATTGCGGGGGGGAATGATCATGGGGGGGGGACGAAGATAGGGAAGTACCTGGCTATTCAGATTTGGTCTCCAAACACGGCGAAAGACATTACAAGCAACGTTTTAATTCCGAATGATTGTCTTTCCTCAGGACGATATTGACAGTATCTTCCACTCTGGAACTTGCTTTAAATAGTTTAATTATTTTTAATTAACAAATTATGAAGTAAGACATTTTAATCAAATGCAATTTACTTGCGCATGCCGGGATTTAAACCAGCGACCTCAGGATTCGTAAACAAATATCGTAACCACTTAACCAAAATGGTCTTGAATAAGAATGCTTTTTAACTAATGAGTATAGGTGTGAGTGATAATAATAAATAGAACAAAAATGTATGGAGAGATGATGTAGAGAAGTGTAGAGAGAATTTTTTTCCCCTTTGCAGCAATGAACCGTTACGGAATTTATCCCCTACTTACGTATTTCAGCAAAAATATCCTTTGAAATTGTACAATTCAATTCGTTGTACAATTCTTGCTTTTAAAAATGAACTTCTTCTTTCAAACGTAGTAAAAAAAGTAGACACCAACGAAAACTTTTTTCCTTTTTTATTTTAATATATTTTAGTTAAGAGATTTTTTGTCAGACGTACTTTAACTCTATCTGATTTCCAGAGGCTCCGCAGAAAACCAGCTGCACTCCGGGCTCCGGAATATATAGCTTTATTCCAATTGTTAAAATCATAGTATAAATAAATATGTAAAAATAAAAAGATGTGAAATAACTTTTTATAAAATAAATATGGTTATTATTACACACATTTTCTTATCCTTGTTCCATTCGACACCATCGATCATAATATATTGATCGACAGACTGGAAAAGACTTTTGGACTGGGTGGCAAAATCATTCAGTGGATTAAATCCTACCTCTGTGGCCGAACCCAATCTGTATAAGCGAGTGGTAAAAACTCTCCCTTTGTAATCCCTACTTCTGGAGTCCCCCAGGGTTTAGTGCTGGGACTCCTACTTTTTATTTTGTTCATCAACGATGTTACCAAAATAATAGAATCATTCGGACTTCTTTCCCATTGCTATGCTGACGATCAGCAAATCTACTTCTATTATGCACCGAATGAGAAAGACAAATTAAAGGAAATTACTGTCAAATGCATTGCCGCCATTACAAAATGGATGTCTTTGAACAAATTAAGATTAAATCCACCCAAAACAGAATTTCTTTGGACAGCAACAAAAAACCGCCAATCAATGTTAGATAAATCTCCTCTCACTACTTCGGGATGTAACATCATCCCTAAAACAGGCGTTAAACTTCTAGGTGTACATCTAGATGCAGATCTATCACTCAAATCCCAGATTAACAAAACAGTAAGCGCAGGTTTCTTTCACCTGCACCAAATCAAATCAATACGGAGAAATATTCCAGCCAATGGCACAAAGATGCTGGTAAATTCTTACGTTGTTTCTCGACTTGATTACTGCAACGGCATATACGCAAGTCTCCCCAAAATATATACTGACAGACTTCAGTCAGTTTTCAATGCTGCAGCAAGGCTGATAACCGGCGTTTCCTAATACTCCCACATATCTCAACATCTGCGGAACCTTCATTGGCTTAAGTGTCCTGAGAGGATCCAGTTTAAACTATGCTGGATGGTCTTTAAGGCGATACACGACATGGAACCACCCTACTTGGCGGAACTATGCACTCCAAACGATGTCAACACTAGGCAATCATCTCTTCGATCAGCGTCTTCAAGGGCCATAGGAAGACTCTTAGTACCTAAACGCAATCCCAATACCAATTTCGGAGACCGAGCTTTTGCGGTGGCAGGCCCAACAGCCTGGAACAAACCCCCTTCACATTTGCGAAAAATCGACAGCTCTACTGAATTCAGAGCAAAACTAAAGACTCATCTTTTTAAATTATCTCTTCCAGAATAACGACCCCATTGGTCTAATGGTGTTTTCGAGTACTCAGTCCAAGAGAATTACTTATATTCCTAATTACCTTCTACCGCCCAGACTACCTTCTTTAATATCAATAAAAATTATTACACTTTTGTGGCTTTACCACTGACAGGACGAGCAATAATCATACAGGTATTTATATTATTATAAATAGGTATGTTAGTTGTAAGACTCTAGTTTTAAGCCATAGTTGTACGTCATTTTGCAGTATTGTATACAAAATATGCACTTGATCATAGATATGTATTAGTTTTAAATAGGTACTAGGTTTATATATGTGTTAGGTTTTTATTCTAGTTATGCCTACTTAAGTTTAAATTGTCACTAGCTATAACTTTTAGTTGGTAAGTGACTACCTATAAGCCATAGATGTAAGTCACTAATTATAAATCTCAGTAGTTAGTCCCTAGCCATAAGTCTTACTTATAAGCCATTAGTAATAAAGTTTAGGTGTAAGGTATTGGTTGTATATGTTATTTAATTAATTGTTAAGCGCCCTTGAGGTGATTTTCCTACGAAAACGGCGCTATAGAAGTAATCTAATTATTATTATTAATTCAATCGAATTAACAAAATTGCGATGTTTGTAAAGTACCTATGCCAAAAGTCCGAAATGTGAGAATAAAGTGATTTAAATTCTAAAAATCATAATAAACTATACTTGTAAAGTAAGTAATAATAAATAACTTGTGTGATACATGTATAATTTTTAATAATACTGTGATAATTAAACCACAAACTTCTTTAAACATATATTGTTATTGACATGTAATCGGAATCGCAGTAAAGCAAAATGTTTTTAAGCCTAAGGAACGGGATAAGGAATGTTCCGAATTCTAAGTTCTGTGAGTTGCCACATTTATAATGTGCTTTCTCGTATTTAACTGATAATGTTTTCTTTCTTGATTTATTTAAATGTCATATATTGTTTTGATAATGTGAACTACTGAGAAGTACTGAATACATAATTTTCATTATTTTAAATGATAAACTAATGTTTATAAGACAAGATTTTTTATGCATAGCACAAATATGGTAACAAATTATTATAAGCAATAATTATTAACCTGAAAAATCATACAAATTGAATAATCTTCCGAGAAAAAATACATGCTGCCGACGGGACACGAACCCGCGACCTTTTGTTTACCGGACAAGTGCTCTACCACTGAGCTACGGCAGGTTATTCATTACCCGCCAAATTAATCAACATGTACTAGTTCTTCAGACTACAATCATTGCTTATTACATTTTTTCTCACTGGAAACAACCATCTTTATTTTTGTGGGAAAGGCATTGTAAGTGCTAACTCTCTCACTAGGTGGCGTCGAGATAATTTTCCTTACATTATTAATTAATGTTATTTTAGGATCATTCGTTCGTTTATTAATTTATAATTGTTCAAGTAAATTTAATCTAAGACCCTTTTTTTCTATATGTAAAGGTTTTGGTTTGTTGTTGTCAAACGGGACGTGATTATTTGAGAGATGTTCTGCTATGATTTTGAATCAGTGCTTTTATTTTTATAACATCGTAAATGGAAAATTTCATGGAAAGTCGTGGGACACTGTATTCAAAAAAGCTGGAGAAGGGATGAATCTGGTAAAACAATGGTTTGATTCAAATTCACCAACATTAAATGACAGATAACCTCAACACAAACCTAAACATAAAAGTTCACAAAAACTGCTTAAACGCGTCAGACTATATAAAAAAATAGAATGTTGGTACCTAATAATGATATTGAATCCATGTACAAATAAAAAAGAAAAGCATCTAAAATAATAATTAATTCAGAAATTGAAAACAGTTTTTAATTAAAACCACATTAAAAGCATGTTGCCGGAAAATCGTAAACTACTCGTATGTTATAAGTTTTCAGCGTGAAAGCATTAATATTCGCTGTTCAATTTGGCTTGTCTGACAGACATGCTACTATAAATTGAATTATTAACACGTAATTAATAATCTACGTAAATGAAATTATTTAAATTATTAACAGAAAACAGTTTAGCCATTAATAGTGTGTTATACTAAATATGCCGATAGGTAATACCATTATAAAAAGTTTTCACAAACATGTAAGCTAATTTTTATGGGATTAGTAAGGCACTTATACAACGAATTTAATCTACATAAACTATTGAAGCTTATTAGCCTAATTGTAATATTAAACATTAAATAAGATAATATTAAACCACCACAAAAACCGGGAATAGAACCAAGGACCTCTCTCTTACCGAGACAACCGCTCTACCAACTAAGCTAATGAGACCAGTTCACTTTAAGACATCTTCATCGATATCATAACTCAACGTCAAGACTTGTTAATAATACACAGGTCTTGACAGGTTTGATTCCCCCAGATGCGACTGATACCTTTTTTTTCCTGTTTTCAAATAATGCGAATATCTATAATAATATCGAATAATATGACGGCCTCCATGGCCGAGGGGTAAGGCTCTCGACTACGAATCCGGAGGTCGCGGGTTCAAATCCCGGCGTGCGCAAGTAAATTTTATTTAATTAATTAATTTAAAAATAATATATAGTATATTTGCGCACGTTCCAGAGTGGAAGATACTCTCAGTATCACCCTGGTGAAAGACCACCATTCAGAATTGAAACGTTGTTGAAATGGCTTTTAGCCGTGTTTGGTGACCAGATCTTAATAGCCAGGTATTTCCCCACCTCCCTCTTCCCCTTCTCCTTCCCCTCCCCAATACCTTCAGCCTCACAACATTTCCCAATTGGGAATGCCATAGTCTCACGGGCTCCAGACGGTTGGGAGCAGTTGGGACTCTTGTGTGGTATTCATATAAAAAAATCTAATCATTGAAGAAGATAATATTAACACATCCCAAATGAACCACGAAACCGAAATAACAACAGAAATTAAAAAAGATTTCAGTCGCATCTGGACAAACCCAGGCAATCATCATAAGGATATCAGCCAATAATATGGGATTTATAAAAATGGTGGATAATATTAACAAGTCTTGACTTTAAAGTATGATATCGGTGGAAATGGTGTAAATTGAACTGGTCTCATTAGCTAAGTTGGTTAAGCGGTTACCCCGGATAGGTAGAGGTCCTGGGTTCGAGTCCCAGATGCGACTGAAATCTTTTTATTTTCTGTTGTTTTTCGGTTTTGCGGTCCGTTTGGGATGTGCTAATATTATCTTTTTCAATGATTAAATATTACAATGAGGTTTACAAACTTGAATGACTTATAAAAAATGAATTGAATGCGAATATCATTACGGTGGTGTCCGCTATTCGAGATTTTTTGCTGACTTAAAAACAAATAAACAAATTTCTACTTCAATGTTAAAGTACACTTATTCTTTCACATTCTAAAGCGTCCAACAATTTTACCCTTTTAAAATTTTATATTTAACCTGAAACACTTAAACGCTTTAATTATGCGTAGAAAAATCGTTGGTGTAATAGGTAATTGTTTTCATACTGAAAAAACAGCACTGTCATTCAGAAAAAAAAATTCTGTTGGAATGTTGCCTGTACCCGAAAAACCTCTTATTATTTAATGCTTTTCATATCATCAGGGCACGGTTACACAGTTTTAACGTTATTTTCATTTCACCACCCCAATGACAACGGGGTATTTCGGCGAATGATTAATGAAATTATACGATAGAGAAATCCCTCGAATTTGTCGACTGTTGTGGTTTGGGTAATACCGCGAATAGGGAAATCGGGAATAAAGGCCAATCAGTTCTGTGACGCTGTCATCAATATTTTCATTTCCCAGCGGTTGGTATCTACTCACAATTATTGATGGTACACAAGCATTTCATTTTGCGATCCGCTTTTAATTCTCTAGTTTTCCAACGACGAAAATGTCCGTTTGTCGTTGTATACGTTGGGGACAATTGCAGTGTTTAAAAAAAATAAAAATATTTATCAAACTACTCCTTACTTTCTGAATCCTTGCACATTAATTATTTTGGGTAACCTTTCGTCGGGGTGTTGTAAATTTATTGATCTTATTGATGAGTCCAAGTATAATTTTAAGGTTGTTATATGATATATTTGTAAGTTTATGGACTTTCCTAAAGAATTAAAAATCGTGTTACGTTATATTTTTAGCAGTGTTTTTTTAATAAGCGATTTTTCATATTTTTTTTTGTTGGTCTTTTAGCTTAGTGCATCGCGTCTAACATTTTTCAAAGGATCAGTTACACCGGAATAATCTTTGATCGGAAATTGTGGACTACCAACATCGTTCATTTTTTGCCAACTGGCTGCTTCTGGAAACCGAGTTTAGCTTAATTATATAGCTACGTGGGTACGGAGAGAAAAACATGTGAAGTAACCGTTTGCTTGCTCCCCTGGAACTTGGCTGTTGATCAATAACTGTGTATTTGATACGATAAGTTTCAAGTATATCTTATCCACCACAACTATCCTTTCCTTTCTAATTCTAATATTCTTAATTTATTAAGACTTTTTATCATATTATCAATATTATTTTCAGACTGTTGGTAGAACTCCATTTAATTTATTATTTTTAATTTAATGTAAATCAAATTTAATAATGTTATTATTATAAGTTCTGCAAGCATTTTAGTTTCTAATCTAGTTTTAATTATTTTTATTATTATAAACAACAAGTTGTTAACAGTTGGAAATTATTAAACGAAGGAATGATCCCATTACACCATTAATTAATAAAGTAAGGAAAATTATTTATTCACCACTTCTCAGTATGTTCACACTTCCAAAACAATATAACACATTTAAATAATACAATTTAGAACAAAATATCATTTAAATACGGGAAAATATATTAAAAATGTAAAAACTTCACATAATAGACAATTTTAAATATAAATCGGTTTTACCGATAATAAATAATTATTTTAAACATCCGTCCAAATTAAAATGGGGTGGGAGTAAATAAAATCATATAAATAAGTCGTTGCTTTTTTTTTTTTTTTTATATGAATACCGCACGAGAGTCCCGAACTGCTCCCAACCATCTGGAGCCAGTGAGACTATGGCATTCCCAATTGGGGAATGTTGTGAGGCTGAAGGTATTGGGGAGGGGAAGGAGAAGGGGGGGAGGAAGGTGGGGAAAAGCGTAAATTCCTGGCTATTCAGATCTGGTCACCAAACACGGCTAAAAGCCATTTCAAGCAACGTTTCAATTCTGAATGGTGGTCTTTCACCAGGGCGATACTGAAAGTATCTTCCACTCTGGAACGTGCGCAAATATACTATGTATTATTTTTTAATGAATTAATTGTGAAACAACACAAATTAATTAAATAAAAATTACTTGCGCACGCCGGGATTTGAACCCGCGACCTTCGGATTCGTAGTCGAGAGTCTTACCCCTCGACCATGGAGGCCGTCAATTATGCTATGTGGATTAACCAAAGTTTGAAAATGGACTTGAACGCTGAAACAACTATCATAATAATAAAAACAAGAATGCTTGCATAACTTTATTATAACTTTATTAAATTTGATTTATATGCAATTAAAAAAAAAATTAAAAAATCGTCGTATCTGCATTAGAAATACTAGATCTCGGAGTCAAAAACACACCCAAAAAGCAACCACAAATGCAAGTTTTAAACAAAATAGCTTCTTATACTGGCACTAAACTCTATAACAAAATCCCACTCTACTTCAAAAATCGCAACAACAACTCAAATAAAAAGCTGGATACGTTACGCAGGGAGATCTGAAATAGAAAACATGAACACCAAATTTAGACTGATACAGAAACCCCTCAACTGCCCTTAAAACACCTCATATTACCATTCTTTCAGCAATTTAAAATCACGTTTTTTCTTTTTATATTATATTTTATTTTCGATGTTATTTGTAAATGTATATGTGAAAGCCTGTGATGGGCGTAAATATATAAATAAATTTCATTTAATTAAAATAATTAATTTAATATTATGTAATTGAAATTCTCAGTACAGTATATTCCAGTGAGGATATCATTATTTTTTAACTTAAAATATATTATTATTGTTTTAATACAGACAAAAAGACGCTGTCGAATTATGATGCGTTTTTGAAATGATATATGATATTATATTAAAACTGCGAAACCGTGAGCACCAAAACGCGATTATAACGGCCTTCCTTTATTGTTTCAGTTCACGAAATTTCGTTGTTTATTCGTTTTTTCTTATTGTTTAGCTATGATGGCGGTAAAAAGCGAGCAAAGGGTCGTTAATCAAGGGATTTGTTGGAAGAAGTGGAGCTCTGTTTGCAAATTAAATTTTCGTATTTAACCCTACGCGAGATAGGGAGGGATTAGCCCGCAAGGCTGCGCGGGAGCAAGCCCGAGAGGTTGTAGGTGGAGGCTAAGGCTGTATCGTAGCCTTATTTTATTATCTGTCAGATAATATTATTGTAGCGTGTTTCCAGTACGTGCTTCTTTACATTTAATTTACATTTCCACGTATTCCCATAATCTTATCTAATTATACATCTCCCAAAATCCTTCACATTTGATTTCCAAAAATATCTTACTTTTCTCAGTCCTTGTATATTCTGAATGATTTTTATTCACAAGCGTCTGTTTTTTGAATAATCCACTTGTCAAAAAGAATGACATCTTCATGTGATTATCGCACAAATCGACGAAATTTATGGCGTTTAAACCTCCAATATCCTCAATACGCTCTTTTCACCACACAACTTGCACCGTTATCATCTCCGCTCTATTATCTAATCAGGTTTTTTATACGAGATCTACCTCTCTTTTAATATATATTTCAAAACATCACTGTCATTAGTCGGTCATACACAATACCAGAATCACGTACATGCTCAACGATACTCCTACATGAAAAAGTCATTTTGCTAAACGTATTTACTTTGTAACCCTACATAATCTCTGTAGTTGCATTTACTTTTATGATTCATTATTTACCATTTACTTTTACATCATTTACTTAGATAATTATTATTAAATGTTGTTGCTTATACTCATGTACGAGTATCTACCTCTCTTTTAATATTAGATAACTTAAAGCACCTTTACATCTATTCTTGTATTTTGTACCTTTATCCCACTCCTATGTTGCCCTTCACCCTCCCCTCCCCCAACTGAAATAGTTAAGCTAACTGAATTGAAACTGTATATTGTTACATTTTAAACATAGTATCAGCAGTGGAAAATGTATAATTGACATTATGAATTATTTTTATTATTATATATACTATTATATATATCGTATATGTAAATTGGGGAATTTCTGTTAATTTTCCCCCAAAAATAGTAATTTTTCATTCTTAACAAGAAAAATATTTCTAACTTATAATTCAAAAACTCTAAATTTTTCTCCAAACCATTTATAATATTCCTCATTAGAAAAGCGTAGGAAAGACTTTGATCTCATTTGCATTTCCAAATAATTAATCGTATTATTGACTCACCTTTGTTGCAACTCATCCAGTTCAACATTCCTAGCTGTGGACTCTCCTTCTGGAAAAATGAATTGATTTTCCTCAATCAACACTCTACTAGTTATGAGTACCGTTCTGAACCATCTAGAAAATAAGTTCCTATTTTTTTCCCGTGGACCCCTTTGCCGTTCTTTTAATTTTCCGTGGACTCCCCCCAGCCTGTCTGTCCAAAACTTTGGTACAATTCTGAACAAGTGGTATTTATTCACTGCGCGATGCATTGCTGCTGGTATGAACATTTGTAAAATCTTGCACATGAACGTATCTACGTAGACGCGATTCGTTTTAAATGTGCAGTAGGCTTGTCGAGCGAAACTTACTATAGTGCTTTACTATGCGTGCAGTCTAAATGAACTTCGATCTGTGGACCCCCTTTTTTCCTCCCCGTCATGGACTCCCTGCAAATCTATATAAACCACCAGGGGTCCGTAGGAATTACTTTGGGAACCTATGTTGTAGAATCTAGAATGTCGAGACTTATTAACTCAAGCCTTGAAACTTTTGGTAGCAGCCTAAATATTTTTTTTCAGGCTTTACGAAAATATTCTTTGAAGTACATAATTGAATATGTTAAAAATCATGGACTCTTTCAAAACCTTATTTAGGCCTTGACTTGAAGGTTCTCTCAAATAAGTATTATTTTACTATTTTTGTCATTGCTTCATTTATGTATTATGTATGAGTAAGTGCTGTTCTTTTTTTGTAGCTCTTGTTTATATCATTTCGTGTTGTGTATTTAATGCAATTGGACAGTGGTATGTTAATATAAAAAATAAAACGAATAAATAAATAACCCCGAGTAACGCCGCGTGCACGATACCTAGTAAACAATAAAATCCAATCTGTCGCGCTGTTTTCAAAGCATGTTACAACTTTTTGAACGGTTGAAACAAAACAAATAACACTAAAACCCAGACAGAAAAACAACGCATTTAATTCCAACGTCAATATATTGTACGTCGAAGCATTTTGTCTTGTAACTTCATGTCACAGTTCAAAAATTCTTGCTATTGTATGGGGATGAGACTCGCGAGCAAATAATTAAACTGATTCGTGTCAATCACGTTATCACTATCAAGAGAAGGTCAGAATGACATCGTCTGTTTTTCTGATTATTTTTTCAACGTCAAAGGGGATGAAAGCGGTGCTACCATCACGTGACAAATTTTACACCCTAAGTATATATTTCTAACCGAAAGTGAAAACAGTTAAACACAAATTGAAAAAAAACTTTTTTTAAACCATTATTATTTATTTCTTTAAATTTTTATATTACCTGTGATAAATTTGATTGAAGTACTTTTACATTTGGTGAATTTTAATTTGTTTTTATATTATTATTTTAAAGACTTTCACAATGCTAAATTAATTTTATCTTTAATAATGTTTTGCACAATACAAGTGAATGAATCACTAGCGTGGAGGATAATACATATTCACCCCTAATTAAAAAAATACGTGCTTCGTAAAAAAATAAAAATAAAATATTTATTAATGGCTGTGTTTTTCTGAAGAGACAAGTTTTAAGTTTCACCCTTAAATCCGCTGAGTCTTTATTAGACTTAGTTTGTGTCGGAGTTTTATTACTGGTTTTATACTCTGAAAGCACTTTCTCTCCATTTATTATTTTTCTTTGTATAGGTGGAGGACAGTTAGTGAAGGTCATAGTGGGATGCTGCGGTTATTCAGTCAGTCGACGGCGTCGGGAGTCACTTGGTTCAGCACAGATGTGCCATAGGGAAACTGATGAAGAGGACATTCTTCTACTTGTTATTTGAATGTGTCCACATTCACCAAGCTTGGAATCCTTCATGCCCCATTTATGCATCGTATACGCACAACGGCTGTGACTGCACCGGCTCACGCCTTACGAGGGAGAGAGAACGATAGCAATTTAATAGTAGGGTCTTCAACAAGGTGCTTGTTTTTTACGTCCGAGGTCTGTCACTGAGTTCTCCACGACTCTTCAGGGGAGTACTCTCCATTTAAACATCTATACAAAGTTCGATACACGACTGTCGTACAGACGCAAAATACAATCGAAAAAAAACCCAGTTTTTGCGAGGTCGTATCGACATTCTCACGATAGCAATGCGCATCCCGCATACCCAGGGGAAAGACCGAAAGGCCTTAGGTTTAATCACATCTACTGGTAAAGGGGGAGCCATGGCATAGTAGAGTATTAGGATTACACCATGTGCGAATGTGTTCATAGATAATCTAAGTAACTAATTTTGCCGTGCTTGCCACTTTATATGTCTGCACTGCAAAAAGAACGCTTAGTTTTAAGAACGCTAGTGAATGACACGGATGTGTCGAAACCGGTAGCGAAATGATAAAATTAAGTAACACAAGTACATAGTGATTAACTTTTTCATTGGTAGGTACCAATAAAATGACGTCACGTGGTTGCTCGCCCCAAAATTCTTCCCGTGTAAATCATTTTGCCTGACCGTGTGACGCTTTTGTGGATTCGGACCGATTTGGTGGGTTAAAAAAATCATATTATTTATTTAGGTGTTTATTTGTTTTTTTCATAATGTTTTACTAAAGTTGCAAAAAAATGTGACCTTACTGGTGTACCCCGTTCTAAGGTGACAATACACATGGGTTTATGTATGGATTATAAATTAGGTCAACCTTTTTTGTAAGTTTGTTAAATATTTTAAGTGAGTTTTCGTAATTATTTTCAAATATTACTTGGGGAAAATTATAATGCATTAAATGAATAAAAATTCTAAAATCTATGAGAAAATATAGTGTGACCGTTAAACTCTATTCGGTTGTAACATCATATCTATATTCTTCCTTCCCGTGTCCATAATCCATATCTTAATACTTCTTTTGAAGTCGGTTAATTTTGTAATTGTTTTAATTGCTAGAGGAGGATGTTACATACTTTTAAAGATAAATCTTGCTAATTTCTTTGTCCAAAAGTAGTTTTAGTTATAGGTTGGTGGAATGTTAGTCATAATGAAGACCTTGTGAATCGACCAGAGTTTGCGTTTTTTTTATATGAATACCCCACAAGAGTCCCAACTGCTCCCAACCGTCTGGAGCCAGTGAGACTATGGCATTCCCAATTACGGCATGTTGTGAGGTTGAAGGTATTGCGGGGGGAATGATCTTGAGGGGGGGACGAAGATAGGGAAGTACCTGGCTATTCAGATCTGGTCACCAAACTCGGCTAAAATCCATTTCAAGCAACGTTTCAATTCTGAATGATGGTCTTTCACCAGGGCGATACTGAGTGTATCTTCCACTCTGGAACGTGCACAAATATAGTGTATATTATTTTTAAATTAATAAATTGTGAAACAACATAAATTAATTAAATGAATTATGGGCATAGTTATCCTGGTTTTTGAATGCGTATATTAAATTATGTTTTGAATATAATTGTTTCAGAGATATTAAATTTAGGGCGTTAAAAAAAAGTCTGTAGGAGTTCTGATGGGGACTCAATTTAAAAAATTGCCTTTTGTGCTACGACAACTGGTTTTATGGTGGAATCGCATGAACTTCCCTATCCGATAATACCATCGAATTTAATGATACTGTCATTAAGTTCTGCAAGTATTTTGGTTCTTTATTATTGTTGCATCTATTTTGGCGTACGAAAGCAATTTCAAACTGTATTTAAGTTGTATTAGTATTTGAGTTGCAAACTCCGACCCACTATATTGTTTGAACTCCCTACTTACACACCCCATACGGCATGTATCAAGTATTCAAAGCGAAGAGCACACATTGTTAGGAGTGATCGAATTCCACCCTTAAAATCTGTTCACAATTCTGCCGAGGGAATTGAGTGACAGACGTACGAGGTCATTGTCTGAACTAAAAACTTAATAAAAATTACCTCCCTTTATCACAATACTGAGGCCTCAAGAAGGGCTGATTAAGAAAGGGATTTACAAAGAATGAACGAAAAAAATAATGTAAGAAGAATATATTACGCGAATGTTGAGATTCGTAAGGAATGCAATGCTGATGTAAGCGTAGTCAGCAAGATTAAGAAAGGGGCGCTTAGAATGTTTGGGCATTTAGCAGAAAGGGGTGTAAGGAGAATATATGCACGAAGAAAGGGGTGTAAGGAGAATATATGACGCAAATGTGAATGGAAGAAGAAGCCGGGGACGACCGAGGAAGACATAGCACGATCAAGTGAATCAAATGCTTGAATCGGGCCATGTCAGAAGTCGGAATAACAGAAGTGAATGTATGAGACGTTGTGTGAAAGTGAATGAAGCAAGAAGTGTATGCCAAGATCGAGTTGTTTGGCGGTCCGTCCTCTCTGCCTACCCCTGCGGGGAAACGGCGTGATGGTTAGCTGGTCAGTTATATATTGCGCGAATTTGAATGAAAGACGAATCCGTGGACGCGCGAGAAAGGTATGACATGATCAAATGAATCAAATACCATGTCAGAAGTCTGAATAACAGAAGAGAATGTATAAGACGATGTCTGAATGCGAATGAAGCAGAAAGTGTATACCACGTTTGAGTTGCTTGGCGATCCATCCGCTCCGTCTACCCCTGCGGAGAAATGGCGTTTTTTTTATATGAATAACACATAAGAGTCCCAACTGCTCCCAATCGTCTGGAGCCAGTGAGACTATGGCATCCCCAATTGGGGAATGTTGTGAGGATGAAGGTATTGGGGAGGGGAAGGAGAATAGAAAGGTGGGGAAATACCTTTATTTTCAGATCTGGTCACCAAACACGGCTAATAGCCATTTCAAGCAACGTTTCAATTCTGAATGGTGGTCTTTCACCAGGGCGATACTGAGAGTATCTCCCACTCTGGCAGAGCTCCGCAACTCAAACACGAGAAATCTTTCTCTATTGAGTTGGGCTTTTTTTGTAAAATAAATTTATACTTTTTTGTAATTAGCTATTATATCTGTACTATTAAATGTTATATATGTAATTCTTATATTAATAAAAAAAATTCAGTGTGAGGTCCAAAAAGTTAATGTTAGCATTAGTATCCATCTCAAATGTTAATTGAATATGTTTGTGGAAGGAATTAATTAGGTTATTATTTTTAGTTTAATTTGCGGTAAAAATATACAGTGTACTTTGATAACTATTTTTTTAATTACCCAAATATTTTGAAATGAAAATATGAAAATGGTGTAAGCGACATTGCAATTTTGCTTCATAATAAGTAATTTATCCACGGCAATTAAACAAAAGGCAATTAAACCAATGAGCGGGTTGTAATTTACTCCATGAACTACAAATTATGTTAATACAGTGTTTAGGAAAATACATTTATTAAAATAATATATATATAGTAATTTTCAGCGCATGAATGACTAATATTAAAAGTTAACACAACATGTGCTACCCCGGGAATAATCAAGTAAAGCCTCTTCAGGAAGTTTCAGCCTGAAAATTCTGCTGCGTAATTAACGAAGGATATGAAAACAATTATCAAAACTCCAGAAATTTCATCAAAATTATCCCCGGGCTGAAGCGGCAGCTCCCTGTCGGAAACTGGTGAAAAACTTCCCCTAAAATGTCAGTCATCCAAATAAATTCGTAACTATAAATACATTTTATTCTGGTTAAAGCTTACTATTTTTTAAATATTTACATTAACTTCACATAGGAGTCCCCAAAGAAACTAATTTCCCTCAAGGGCAAAGTCATCTTTGGGGATGCTTTGTGGAGATCTTTTTCAGGAAAGGAAAGAATGAACCTGGGTATTTAGGAGAACCATAAGAGGGAGTACTTATAAAGGTCTGCAAATCATTCCCCAGCCGAGACACAGACGTTGAACACAAGAATGCAACGTAGAAGTCCCTCGGTCTAACCTAGAAAATGTCAACCATGTAAAATTGTTGGGTAACTGGTACCGTAGTCATAAAGAACGTAATTTTTTTAATCAACTTCCTTCAAAATGCCGAAAGAATAAGAACAGAATTTCCACCTGCCGTCTGCGATCCAAAGATTGCTAATCGTTTGTTAATATTTAAGAATCTAATAAACGTATTGCTCGTTTTTGTCAACTGTTTTTTCAAATGTTTTGGGGCTCTAGACCAGAGGTGGGTACAAAAATTAACAGTGAGGTGGACTTGCAATTTATATAGTGTTAACAAGTGTGCACTATTAAAGTATCTGCGGGCCTTGTCTGTGATAATCGGATGTGAACACAACAAAGCTGGAAATTCAACAGACTATCCGGTCACCGGTGGTTGCAAAACACGTGGGTTAGATATTAGTCTCCGTGGATTTTCTTCGTTAGTTTAGTTTCATTAACCGAGTCTCTAGCAGTGATTTCCAACATAGTCAACAAATTCCCTCCGTGAGCGCTGGAGAGATAGAGTGAAGTGGTGGTGGAGGTTTTACACATTCGGATTACCTCAGGGATCAATTCTTGGGCAACTAACATTTATAAAACTTCTTCATTTTTCTTCTTTAGTCAGGTATCCTATATAATACACAGTAAAAAAAAAACTCCAAAACTTAGTGCCAATACGTTAATAAGTATTTCAACGGCTAGGAGATTTATCGATTTTCGAACCCATAAAGGCTCATGATTTTATGACAATTATTTTACAGGAAGACATATATTACTTTTCAAAATTTATCTTGAATTACACCTTTTTTGTCTTCTTTGGCATGTAATGCAAAACTTTTTTTTTCGATTCTAATTTTTCTCGAAGCATTTTCTATAATTTTTGCAGAAATTGTTATTTTTCTTTTACGTCGATGATTTTTGCTGTCATTGGCCATATGGGGTAATTCAACGTATTTAACAGTGTATTTATTTATTTTATGGTCAGTAAATATGTTTAAAAATTGTGTGATTTAAAATTTAGTGAGAAAAGCTAGTGAAAGTGAAATTAAAAGAGAAAAACCATTTGTTCGTACAGCTTTAACAGCATTTTCATCAGTTTCTAGAAGTCTATAGTCAGGTTCGTGATTTAACCCCCTAGTCTAACCCGTTTATTCCAAGTGGCAATGTGTACACAGACTCTTGGTAAAATAAATAATGTTTATCTTTGAAAGTTCAACGCAGGCTATGAAGAATTCTCGTATCCTTACACTGGCACTGATTGCTAACTTCCAGTCGCTGGAGAGAGATGTATGCCTTAAATATTATATTAAATTTAAGGCTCTCAAAACAAAGCCTTTCTAAATACAGTTTTAAACGTTTAATAATATTTTGACGATCTGATATGCTCGTGTTCTAGGCTTTTGCGCAATGGTTGGATTTATTGTTTTAGGACTTAAAGCAATATGAAGTGCGGGTAATTTGATACAATTAGTTTGTTGGTGGTACGAATATTACATTTATCGCGAATGAAATCAATTAATATTTTTCACTTATCAAAGTTCAACTTCTCCTAGTCATATAATGAAGATATAAAAGTAATTATTATAATAATACATTTTGGATATGCTGGTGGAATGCATATAAGGACTGGAGTCACGTATGGTAGTGAGGCATGGAACTGGTAGAAGTCTGAATGTTGTAGAAAGGAGATGCCATGTTTTTTTGATGTGGGGCCAAACATGGGAGAGTCAAAGGTTTTGTATGAGAGGATGAACGAATGGGAATAAATTTGTATTGCGTTTCATCCTCTCTGCCTACCGAATGGTATATGGGGAAATGGAGTGACAGTTTTTTAATTATTTTTTTTTTAAGTTTCCTAACGGCATTATGATATTTTGGTAAAATTCATAAATACGTTAGCAATATTCATTAACATCAAATTTTGCGGTAAGTACCGAAAAATACCCACTTTTCTGGTTGCTAACAAAAAAAATACTACGAATGATTAAACTATTAATTTTAAACGGATAATTAGGAAAACGTATAAGGTTTCAAAAGACAATAAATTTCAAATTGTAATCTAATTAATTTTATTTTTTACCCTTTGCGCTATGCACAAAAATCTTGTGTTAAAAACTTTAGATTTTCAATTAATAAATATTTGACAAGTCAAAGCATTTTTCACCAATAAAATGTAGACATAATTTTTCTCGACGCCATCGAGGGATTTAGCCGTTACAAGCCTTTCTCATACTAATAAAGTTGGTTGTTTGCAGGTGAAATATAAAAAAAACAGTAATTATTGAATGAAACACTAGTATATATTGATTAACTTGGCGGGTTTGCGATAAGCCGACGTAGCTCAACGGTAGAGCATCTGACCGGCAATCAGAAGGGTGCAGGTTCGAGTCCTGTCGGCCACATTTATCTTTTCTCGGTAGGTTTTACAATTTGGATGAGTGTTTCAGGCTAATAATTATTGTTTATATAAAAATAATTGTTACCCTTTGCGCTATGCACAAAAATCTTGTCTTAAAAACTTTAGTTTATCAATTAATAAATAAAAATATTTCGAAAAAACATAATGATTCAAATAATATAAGAAAAACAAAGTCATAGTTTCTAAACTGATAGTCGTACACGCCAAAAACAAAAATTTAACTACTCATGGACAGGATATCTTTACATATATCTAAGGGAAAAAATATTTCAACAGTCTACCGAAAAACATCAGAAAAATTGATGACCACAAATCAATCTATATAAACTAAAATAACAAAATAATATATTTAGTTTTTATGTTCACACTTCCTTAAACAAAATTAATTATAGATTGGAAAATGTTCTTGTCAGAACGATGCTCACTCATCTCATCGATGCTCGCATACGCTTCTATAGAAGAGAAACACAAAATAAGTAAATAAAATGGTGAAATTAAATTTTAAAATTATCGTTATAGAACATACTCTGTAAACTGATTAATTGTATAAATGTGTATATTAAAAATAAAACAACTAAAGAAGAATATCATAGGACAACACTGATTAATATTTCACTTCAATTGTAGAAATAACCTTTACAAACCCTTCCAGAAAAAAAAGTAATTTTATTACTTCGAGTTTCCAAATAAATGGAAATGTTTAGTTACTAGTATACATTATGATGTGGGTTACATAAGTTGATTTTCCTTGCATAGTTGATCATTTCCAGGTAATCTAGAGATAGAAATTGTTCATCAGTAGTTTATCCAAGTTTAGAGATAGAATAGAATTTACGTAACTCATTTTTTTTTCTTTTTGCAAAAAAAAAATATGAATCTTTTTTTTGTGTATCACATTATTAGTTATCATATTTATCTATCTGTTGAAAACCTTACGAATCTATAATCGTCTTTTTAATTCCCACCTTTCCTCTGAATTGTTTTCCTCGATTTTTTTTTCTTGTCGATCAAATAAATACTCGATGTAAAAACAAGTATGAAGTTTCTCTTTCAATTTTGTTCATATTACTCAATACACTTTTCTCGTCTAGAAATACATTTTGGAGTGTTTTTAAATATCGTGTAGTTTTTTTACTACAGGCGGGGAATTTCAATTAAAAAATCATCAAAGTAATTCTTTGGTTTTTTTCAGTCTGTGTCTAATTGCAAATCTACCAAACCTATTAAAGATTTTTTTTAGGATTTTGCATGTAATATAATAATTAAAATTTCCCAGAAAAAAAAATGTTGTCATTTTATGCAACAACTACATTTAATTTCTCCCTTTTAAAAGCATCAATAAAAAAATTATGGTGCCATAAAAAATTCTCAGGTATTATCTACATACAGTTAATGAATTTTATTCCAAAGGCTTCAAATCAATTGGCTCAATTTCGACTAAAGTTTTTTTTAACAACTCCAGACAGAAGGCAACGAGGAAAATATTTTCCTTCAAGGCCTATGTCATCGTTGAGGATCCTGTCTGAAAAACCTCACCCCATAAACCTGGGCACTTCTACTAAGACACCAAACGTAACGAAATACTTGTGGTGACCTATTGCAAAGGTGTTGGTTATCGGATGAATGGTTCCCGGGCGCTGGCACCCATACCCACTAACTAAATGTAAAATTTACACTTCTGCAATTTATTTTTCATCAAAATATACTATATCCGGGCAAATAATATTAACAAATCTTGAATTTGAGATATGATATCGATGAAGATGGCATAAACTGAACTGGTCTCATTAGCTACGTTGGTTAAGCGGCTGCCTCGGATAGGCAGAGGTTCTGGGTTCGATTCCCAGATGCGACTGAAATTTTTTTTTTCTGTCGTTTTTTCCGTTTTCACGTTTCATTTAGGTTATGTTAATATTATTTACTACAATGATTAAAGAATAAAATGAGGTTTTTAAATCTCAATACAAATAATTAATAATTAAAAATTGATTAATACTTTATTTATATCATGAACTCGGGAATAATAATTTTCCATTCCGTTACCGTGGAACTAAGCTGATTAAAATAATGATACACTTTTATCTCTTTAAGGAGCCTTTATCAGCTATAAGATGTACATTTTCTAATAAAATATAATGTAACCCATTTAAAATAAAACAAATTTAATCCTACATACTCAAAATTAATTACAAAATCAGACTTTGTTTAATTGAATGCAGAAGTGTTAAATGGTAAAAACACACTTTTTTATCTAAATAATTTATTAAAAATATATGTATGTGCGACAGTTGTATTTAACTGACTTAATAAAGTAAATTAATAAATTTTCCCGTTAAAATGTATAACTCTTCAATATTCCATCATACATAACAATTAAAAATTAATCTAAATTGTGGGAGATGGCAAAAACGCAATGTCCAAACGTTGGCGAAAACGGGCAGTTAACAAGTAAATATATATGGAATATAGTTTATTAATGAGGTTGGTTTTTTAGTTTGGTTTATTTTGATGAGATAATTACATTGATAGTTAAGTGATATCTCAATTTGGTTGATATTCTGGCTAAAATAAATTTAGCTTTATCTGTAATTGAAACTAAAAATGCCAGACTCTTTAAAGCAATGAAGCACTTTAACTATAACTGTAGGTTTGTGAGATGATAATGTGTTGGGTTCTAACAGTGATTTTATCTAATGTTTAAACGTACCAAAATCACTGTATTGTAGCTGCAGAATAGAAGAAGAAAACAAGAAAAACTGTGACAATTCGAATTCACTTGGCTTGGTTTCATTGGGTGTTTGCACTGAGAATAACTATCATTTTAATGGTGTGGATATTCTAGTAATCGACCATCCATAACGTGGATTATCTTGGTTGGTTCATGTTTTCCTATTTTTCCTGCAATTTTCTTTTATGTTATTCTTCATTTTAGAGCCAATTCCGTTGAATATAATCTTAATAGAATTTACAGTTTTTACAGTCCACTTCAAATTCATATGACGCTGTATAACAAATGTTGTGTTTTCGTTACAGTTTCGGACCCAACATTAACACTACCTATTAAAGATTTCGGAAAATGGCGTTCACGGTTTCATCTTAAAAAGTCATTCTTATTGCTTTTAAATTATTTTATCAACTACCAGATTGTTTCCCCACGGGAATAGGCCGAGGACATGAAATATAATACCCTCCTGTCCTCGAACAAGTTCTCTGTTGATTCATATTAATTCATCTCCATGAACAGTATAGTTCCGATTTCCGACTCTTGACATGACACGACTCAACTAATTGATTCACTTGATCTATTAACTCTTCTCGAGACATTTCCGACTTCTATTGCCATTATCTTAAGTGTAATTAAAATATCATGTAATTGGAAATTGTGATAAAAGATTTTAAAGCGCTATTGTTGTTTAGAACATGATTTTGGAGATGATTTTTAGGATTTAATAAAATCACAACCGTACGAGTGTCTATTTGAATTTTTGTACACATCGTGAGGATACAACACAAAGTGGTCACAACCGTAATATATGTATTATAGTAACTAAATAGTCAAAATGAGATGAGGCAAATGTGCGATAAAATCATGTATGATTGCGTGAAAAATATTGAGATTCGTAAAGAATGCAAGGCTGATGTAAGCGTAATGAGTTAGATTAAGAAAGGGACGCTTAGATGGTTTGGGCATGTAGAGCAAATGAACGAAAAAAGAGTGTAAGAAGAATATATGACGCTAATGTGAATGTGAAGAAGAAGCCGGGGACGCCCGAGGAAGACATGAACGGTCGAGTGAATCAAATTCTGGAGTCGGGTAATGTCAGAAGTCGTAATAGTTGGTGGCAGACGCATCCCCCTCCAAATTACCTGTCGTAGCGAACCACACTACTTGGGGGTGACCTATGGCGGAAGTGTTGGTCATCCAATTACCGGTTCCCGGGCGGCGGTACCCATACCCGCCTCCCAAATTGGACTAAACACGGCGTAAGCCTTTTCAAGTAACGCGAAACGTCTCGAATTTGAATGGTGGTCTTTTATGTATTCTGTTCTTGTATTTTACGCTGCCTTGATTTTTTTCTTCATTCTATTGTTCTCTTCTAATGTATGTTACTGTTTATAAAGTAGTCTCTCCACTAGCTTCAAGGACAGGAACTAACTGCTTTATATGAGAAAATGTTAATGTTTTGGTGTGTATAAATCTATGTTATGCCGTTTGGCGACAGTCGGGGACTTTTAGAATCATTTAATAGTAGCTTCGTTTTTTATATCAAAAAGTAGAGTCTTGAAGTGAGAACCGATAGAGGGAATCATCTGGTTCTTAAAACACTTCGGGAAAGTAGTGGGTGCCCTTGGCAATAAATTCACTGAAAGTGTCAAGTATACGTTATTTTATTTATTTTCTATTATATTTATTCAAAAAGGAAATGTAACATCGTTTATAAAAAAATTAAATAAATGTTACAATATTTATCAGAAATGGTACGTTACAATTACATAATGATATTTATATAAGATGTACCCCGATAATTAAGCTGAGCTTGTGTGTAAGGGGTTTATTTTATGTTTTTGTTATTTGTTTATTGATATGTATTATTATTCAGTATATACAGTTGATCCCCTGACAGTTGGCTCCCCGACGGTTGGTCCTCCGACAGTTGATCCCTCCGACAGTTCATCCCTCCGACAGTTGATCCCCTAAAGGATTATTTCTGCTGTACGTTATCAGTAACCACCAGTGAGTATGCAAAAAGGATATGCGGCCGTATAATCAAAGTCGATATACATATATGTGCAGGCGTCTTGAGTGGAAATCCGCTACATGTTTTCACTAACAATAATGCCGAGTACCTGAAGGAGTATGCAATGATGTTATACAGCCGAATAACAAAATACGACATGTTTTAGGTGAAATTTAAAACATATTTATAAAAAGCATTAACTTTGTGGTTCGCCATAATTTACAATAAAAACACATAAATTTGTTGTAGACCACTTTCATTTTATTAACTCTACCGGTTTCCGAAGCACCCTTCCTTCGTCAGGAGAATATTATAACTAACATATGATATAGAATATAGACAAGACATATACATTTTAGGTGTTGGATTGGGGGTAAGCAAATGGGTAGGGGTAATTGCGGGATTTCCGGGAAGAACAGAGCGGTTTATTAGAATATTAAGAATGGGACTAAAAGATAAAATTTTAAATAACTAAATTAACTCATCTTATGTCTTGTCAATATTCTATATCATAAGTTAGTTATAATATTCTCCTGACGAAGGAAGGGTGCTTCCAAAACCGGTAGAGTGTAAATAAAATAAAAGTGGTTTAAAAATGTTTTAAATTTCCAATAAAAACAACAAATTTATGTGTTTTTATTGGAAATTTAAAACATTTAAAATTTTATTCGTG
Source organism: Halesus radiatus (assembly GCA_022606495.2). Classification (NCBI taxonomy): domain Eukaryota; kingdom Metazoa; phylum Arthropoda; class Insecta; order Trichoptera; family Limnephilidae; genus Halesus; species Halesus radiatus. The sequence continues at coordinate 80,354 of JAHDVE020003604.1, read as the reverse complement.
TTTCTGATTGCTCTTGTTATAAATAAAAAAAAACTCAAACATATTTATAATTGAATTGGCCCATTGTTTTTTTTTACATTTTGGAATTGGAAGAAATGGTGTTTGTCTAAGACTTCTATTCTTTTTAAATGGCGTAGTTTTATTTAGAATATTGTCTTTGTAGATTTGTAAAGTTACATAGTAGAAAGACAATCATTTAAGGTTTGTAAATTTGAATTCTTTAAATAGAAGATCTGATAAGTATGTGGATGGATTGTTTAAAATCGTTTTTTTTATTAATTTTTTTGTTATGTAAATTAGTTGCGTGTAATTTTTATAAGTTCCACCCCATCCTATAATACCATATTGTACTATTGATTGGTAGTTATTTGGTTTCGGTTTCCTACATATTTATTTTAATTTATTTTTATGTGAAGTCAGTTATTGCTGAACATAACCCGACTCCTGTCTTAAAATGTTACTATTTTTGCAGTATTATTGTGAATGTGTTATTTTTGTATAGCCGTGTATATACCGTATAATATTTCGTAATTATATTAGATGAATATGCACCTAAGGAGTACTGTAGGAGTAATATTAAGAATAAGCAAGAATGTATGTAATATGTTAAGAATGTATAAATATAATGTAAAAGGAGCATGGCAGGAATACCACTGAATGGAGTTATTTAACCGCCCTGCCTTTGGGTTATTTTGAAAAAGTAGGTAAAAAAAACATCGGATTTTTTTCCACGTGCTTGTATGGGTGAATACGAAATCAACCGAACACATCCGTTAGCTTCGGCTTACCTCGGCATACTAAAAGCGATAACGCAGAAACGAACTTGATGTACGCGACGTATCACGAACGTTTTGTGGGTTTCGGTTATCGTTATTTTTTAACCCGAACGTACGGGATACGGTTTGTTGCGTTCGGGTGATGATATAGCGGCCGTATCACGTACCTTCGTATGGTTAGGGCAGTTAATCTTTTTTTTAAGTTTATTCATAGTACAGAGCACTTGAAGTAAAACAACACGAAACTGCGCTGTATAAATGGTTTGTTATTATTATTATCATTAGGAAGCAAAGTACGTCATTCTTATTACCTCTTTGTTTAGAATATGTCTCATACATCTGAAGATATATATTAATTTCCATATTCTGTCTTTGAGTACGTATGGGGATAATTTTAGACATTGGTCTATTGTTGTCTAGGTATTTAATTTCACTCTTACTTCCTATAGCTAAACATAATACATGTCACTAAGATTTAGTGTTGTAAACATTCCGTCAATAAACATCAAACCTTTTGTAGTTTTTGTAATCGTAATCTTTCCAGACGTTAAAAAAGTCGATTCGATTTAACTTAAGGCGAAGCTATTGTATTACCATTTCGATTAATCTGTTCTACGAATAGGTTTACATTATGAAAACCAAAAAAATCTTCTTTGTATAAATTGAATCTTTTCCTAGAAATTCCCTTGATGAGAATTAAAAACATTTTTTTTAATTACGTTGTACAAAATTTAAGCGTAAATGATAATAACGAATAATTTATTTTTTCCTAGAAAATTATGAACGCATGAAAGAAGCACGTTTTAAAAATACTCCTTTATGGCTAAGATTATCTGTGAAAGTTTCTCTTCATTAATTTATTTCTTTATTAGAAAATTCTTTACAAAATAATTAAAAACCGCTTTTTGCGTTTAGAACAAACATTTCTGCACTTCGTTTACCAAGCGATTTGTATACCTATTACCTATATTCGTGGTGACATAAGACACACGGCTTGTAGTCATATTTTTTGCTTCTATATTCCTCTAAGGACGAGCATCCGAATACGGTGCTAAATTTTACCTTACAGGTTGCTATCGCAAGCAATTTAACAAACAATTTTTTTGTTTTTTATTAATTCCGTATGGATAATTCTGTGAAAGACATATCAAAATATTTGAGAATATGTGCAGTACAGTGAGGGCATTTTCAAGAGTTTTACATAAAGTCTTCAATTTTTTTTTGAATTCACCAATTCAACGCTTACACAGTCTTGGTAATAAATACTTAAATGATATGGATGTATTTGACAATAATCTAAACTTGGCAAATTTCAAAAGGAGGATGAGTGATTTGTTTCTGCCTGGTTTATAAATTATTGCTAACATCTTTTTACATTATTTACTTATTTGTTATTAATGTCAGTATTGACTTGGTGGATATTGCACTATCTATTTTTTATTTTTTCTGTTACTGTGGATTTTTAGTTTTTGGTGCAGTTTTTTTTTTCTTTTCTTTTTTAATTTTGGTGCAGTTTTTTCTTTTTCAAATGTAACTTAACTACTTTTTATGTGTAACTTAACTTCAGTGCAAGTTTTCTATTTTTTATTTTTCTTATTTAATTTTAAAATTATGTATCTGTTTAAAAAAGTCCTATGAGCGTTTAAAAAAAAATAAATACTGTAATGTGTTTTGCACCTGTATGACTATTATAAGTAACTAAATATGTAAAAGCCCATATAGGGGGTATATAATATTATTAATAAAAATAAAATTACTAAATTAATAAAGTCACAGTACGTGTTTCATATAGAACTTGAAAGCTTACAATCTAAGAACTTTTGTTATAAGAAACCTTAGACATTTTCCTAGCTACAGATATTGATTTATAGATAACTCGTTCCTAGTATTTCTTACGATAGCAGACCACAAAGTGTGTATTTTTGAATGTCCCCTTTTAGTACCAATTATTAAACAAATTTGCGAATGTTTTATGAAAAAATGTGGAAGATTTTAAGAGGAACGGCTACGCGGCCTGTTTCATAAAAACAATGTATTTTGGATTATAGGCCGAAATTCGTACCCAAACCGATCTGTCGTCATCTTTTTGTGATCAAAAGGTATGGAAAATTTCTCGTACAGAAAAGAAGTAGTTTTTTTAAAATATTTATATAATGAAATATAAGCCATCAAATAAATTGATTTATCACAATTTTTGAGAAAACTTCAGCAATTATTTGACGGTTATCATTGATAAAAGAAATAATAATAGTGGGAATGAAAATATATTATTTATAAAAAAAGTGTTAAAATAAGCATTACGATGGGCTTAAATTTTAATTTAAAACGACTAAATTACGTTAAAACGCAAATTTGCCGTATATAATTTAAAATATCTACCGAAAAAACTTTTTTTAAACACAATATTTTTTTTTTAATTAAACATATTTACATAGCAAACATGAAAATTAAAAAAAAAAATACCATTAACCCTCAAAAAGTTTCCCACATTTCATAATATGAAACAACAAAAATAAATAAAATTCTTCAAATTCGTACTAGATATTTACTATACACTTAATTGAAAAAAATATCATTCAGTTTGGGTTGGTATTTTGGGCTCAAATCCAAAATTAAGTTTTGTATAAAACAAACCGTTACTCTTAATGAATCTATAATCCGAAAGTTTTCATAGACTTAATTTTGTTTATATGAACCAGGTCCATAATAATAAAGTTTGACAATTTACCCCGGTCTTACTTAAAAGCAAGAACTATTTTTTCTCGTTGTTGGCATCTTGTGCCTGACGAAATGGTTGACGCTCGGTAGGGCGGGATTAACAAGTGAGGGAATTAAGAACCACACTTTAGTTTTGGGGTTCGTCGAGAGCGGTTGTTCCAATCCTTCCAAGTTTGCAGAAACGCCTATCGGGTATAGTACCTCCTTTCTGTCCAATTTATTCTTTACTTTTGGTGTTAAAGAAATATTCTAAATTCAGTCAACTTTCATTTTAACCTTAAATGTGCTAAATGTGTCCACAGAGAGATTAATAGCTTTTCCTAGAGCTTTGAATCATCGCTATTCAATGTAGGCCTTATTGCAAGGTATTTTAATAGCAAAATATAAATGTTTTATTAAATTTCCCATTCCTTCATTTTACATGTATGTGTTTATATTTATATATTCCGGAAGCGGTGGTTTCTTAAATTGTCCATAAACGAACTGAAAACATGATATATACCCTGGGATTGAGCTAGTCGAGGATATTGCATATAAAGTTGGATCTATTAATTATCTTTAATAGTATTTCAATGTAAATTTAATTACGAACCGGATTGTGGAATTTCGTTACGTAACATACTACTAAAAATATTATATGATATTATTCAATACAGGGTGAACGCCATAAATAACATCCGCATTCACTTTTGAACGTTCTGAAAATTTCCATTGTTGGTTGCACAATTAAAAAAATATTTTAATGTGCAAAATATGTCGACAGATAGTGTTCATCTAACTGTAAAAATTTGTTTCCAAATTAGTTTAATGAACCGGTTACTTGGACATTTGCATAATGGTTTTATTAAAAATGATGATGACTGAACATCTGTTCGAAGCATTATGAATAAATTAACCATAACTCACTAAAATAATTTGCACCCTATTTCAAATATATAAATATTTTAATGAAATACAAACATTCTCAGATTACGAATAACTTGACAAAATTTGAATACCATTATTTTTAATTTATTTTTTATTAATTGTTTTGTGTTTTTCGTTTAACTCCATTTCATTTTTATAGAAATTTAATAAATATTAAAATTAATAATGTTATTATTATTTTCTGCTAGTGGGGTTTAAATAGAACCAATAATAATAAAGGAATAAGACTAGAATATCAAGAAGAAAAATCCATAACTTAACAATGGTGCTATATATGAATTAAAATGTGATCACACCGACTGTAGCGCTATCTATATCGGGCAGACGGGAAGGGCTTTCTCAACTTGATTCAATGAACATATACGATTTTATAATTAGAAAATCACAAATTCGCAGAACATCCCTTAGTTAATAATCACGTCCCGCTTGACAACAACGAGCCTACATAGAGAAAGAAAGGATCTTATTAATAAAGTTAGGAAAATAATTTTTTTCCCACTTCTCAGTATGTTTACGGGACCAAAATAATATAATTAATTAAAATAAATCAATTAAGAAAAGATTGTCATTTAAATGCGGGGAAAACACATTATAAATATAAGTACTTCTCAGAATAGATTATTTTTTAACTAAACCGGTTTTATAAGAGTCACAACTGCCCAGTAGCGGGGGGACTCTAAACTGGCATCACCAATTTAGGTATGTTGTAAAAGAGTGGGAAGAGAAGGAGATGTACCTGGTCACCAAACCTACACGGCTAAAGCCATTTTAAGCAACGTTTCGATTCTGACTGGCGATCTTTCACCAGGGCGATACTGAAAGTATCTGCTATCTGGGAATTACCGCAAATATACTATATATCATTTTTAACTGTGAAATAGCACAAATTAATCAATAAAATTTACTGGCGCACGCCGGGATTTGAACCCACGACCTTCAGATTCGTAATCACTCAACCACGCAGCCTGTCAGAATGCCAGAAGTGTTAATTAATTTATTTCCTTTAACTTGGCTTATTTTTGCAATTAAATTATTTTATTAAGTAAACACGCTTCCAAGTAATTATGAAGGAATTTCCCGGTAACAATTTATTATAAATGTATATATCATTAAAAGCGAGAAAGATGTAGGTGTGGAGACTTAAATATAGATGGTTTCATGGTGTGGAACCCATCACCATGCTTTTGGGAAGAGTTTAAAGGGAGACAGCAGGAGACTTGTAGAAGCGATTCCTTTTCTTAGATGATTCCACTAGTCAAGCGTTGTAGCAAAGTGATGACTAAAGGACCAACGAAACATGATATGCGCTATGATGGCGTTAATTTAAAATTTCATGAAAAAACGCTTTACCACATTATGCTTCTTAATATAAAGATGAATTGTTTGTTGGCAGGTGTAGCTACGGAATATGAATTGTAAGTTAAAAAGCTTAAGTCATTCAAGAAACTTATATGTTAAGGTCTATTCACATCTACCAGCATCATGGAGTGCAGAACAGCACAGTACAGACATGACAACATTATCTATGAACACATTCATATCACAGCGTATATAAGCGTAACGTATTCGCACATTCACGGGCCAGCACCGGCCTAGATTGTCGGCTAGAATATTTTGATGTGCTGGTGGCCGCTAGTGACGTCTGCGACTGCGCATTTAGTACCGCCATCTTCATCAGTTGGCGTCATTACACCCAGATATTGCTTAAACCGAGAAGATGGATAACGATAAATTAATTGAATTGGTCAGGGTATGCAGGTTATATAATAATAATAGATATGGGAATAGGATTATAAAATCCTCAAACATGTTGTGACGGACGCTGACGCTCAGTTGACAGCCATACTCGCGTCTGTGCTGTGTCTGTACTTATTTATTTTACAAACACAATTATAAACACCAATACAATGAAAAAGCGACAAAAAATATACTTAGCATAATTATATAACACAATATTACGCAAGTAATAAAAAAATAGTTTTATAAATGTTATAAGTAGATTCACAATATTATACCATAGTAGCTAGTTCGTGCATAAATTATTATAGGTCTTGTGGAAAAGATCCACATTTCCTGCGAGGTAGGATTAACCTACTAAGTATTCCCAAAGGCATCACCATTGATAAGTTAGTTCTGTACCTGGGAAAAAAGAGAAGCCTGTGTTGGCAGCCTGGCGTTAAATTATCACGGTTATAAAATCCTATTTCAGCCAGGATATCACGTATTGATAATACACCGTTCAAGTGTTTATGAGCCATAAGTAGTAATTCTATATCTCTCCTAGAACTTAGGCTGCAAATACCCTGCATTTCCGAGAGAAATTCTGTTGGAAACAGCAACGGGTAAAAACTGAACTCTCTCGTGCAGAGAAATCGTAAGAGTTTCTTTTCAATTTTCTCGAAAATTAGAATATCGACGGTGTCCTCTGGCCCCCATATCACTAGATCAACTCTCGAGAATACTAAGCACTAAACTGAAGTAAAGCAGCCTCATAACTTCCAAGTTTGTCAACTTCTTTGAACTATGCATGACAAAACCCAACATTGTACTGTACTGTTCTGCTCTGCGCGGTGCTGACAGATGAAAATAGTCTCTTTTTTATATGAATACCGCACAAGAGTCCCAAGTGATCCCGCCCGTCTGCAGCCAGTGAGACTATGGCATCTTCAATTGGGGAATGTTGTGAGGCTGAAGGTATTGGGAGGGGAAGGAGAAGGGGAAGAGAAAGGCGGGGAAAATACCTGGCTATTCAGATCTGGTCACCAAACATGGCTAAAAGCAATTTAAAGCAACGTTCCGATTCTGGATGGTGGTCTTTAACCCTTTAGGTACCATCGAACGATATATCGTGTTGATACATTATTGTACTTGAGTGCCACAGAACGATATATAGCTCGAGCCATTACATTCGTCACGCGTTACCCACGGTTCTAAAATTACGTCACATTATTGAAAACATATTTCTAAAAATAAAAGTAATCAAAATAAAAAATATATATTCATGGATTATCGACACTTCTCCAGCTTTTTAAAAAAATACATGTGGCACCTAAAGGATTAACCAGGGCTATACTATATTCCACTCTGAAAGGTGCGCAAATATACTATATATTATTTTTAAATGAATTAATTGTAAAACAGCACACATTAATTAAATAAAATTTACTTGCGCACGCCGGGATTTGAACCCGCGACCTTAACCCTGGACCATGGAAGCCGTCAAAGACCTTTATTTTCACAATAATATATTATATTTTTATAAGTTTCTTGAAGGAATTGCGCTTACACCTGCCAACAAATAATTCAATTTAATATTTAAAAGAATTACGCGCTAAAAGTGTTTTTTTTTTGCTGCACGTAATACGTACCCATTTACCTATAATGGTAAAAGATAGGGTTTTTTTTAATCAAACAATTTTAAATATTTTCACATATTTTATTACAATTTTGGATAAACGAACATTTAATACATTGAGTTCTTAATATCACAACCTAATAATTTTAAACATTTTATACGCCTTACAGTACTCACTTACTTTATAATATTACGTCACGTAAAAGTAGTATTCAAATAGTTTTGTATTACACAGATACGTTATTTTGATAAATATTCTACGCTGATTAATATGTTATTTATATTTCGTGGTAACCGTATTTTATATTCCCAATACACGTTAAATATGTACATCAATTTATATAAGCTTGATTAATTATGACTTTATGGAAACAGATACGTTAGAAATACATTGTTTAGATATTTACAATACTTTCGTGAAGAACGAAAAACATGAGCGAAGATAAACATTGTACATTATTTTATATTAGATTCTTAAGAAAACTCACGATAAATATTGGAAAATATTTATATATGCCTACACGATGAATAAAGGTTTTATTTCTACCAGTTTCATTTGGGTTTCGATTACAAATTATTCCCATAAAAAATACAATTCAAAGTACCTTCGCTCCTCAAGCCAAAACGTTTACTTAGCTTTATCTTATTCAGGGAGAAAAAAAGTTGGGGCACTTTTTGTTAACAGACCTTGTACAATGAAACAAGATGTATGTACTTCTATTTTTTATATTTATTACATATCTGCTGTTTTTTTTGAGTCTGAAGATGATAAAAATGATTGTTCAAACTCCATATTATACACATCGACTGTGTTTATGAAAAAAATGCTGCAACCTTCATGTTTCATGAAAAAGATTGTTTTTTAATTTTGACCACACAATAATCATTCTGGAAAAGAGAATCAGGCCACAAAAATCATCCAAATCTTAGTCAAAATTAAGTATTATTTATTTATTTTTTATTCAAGGGTTTTCCAAATGCACGGTAAATAAAAAGGGCTTAACCTACATCTATATCTCTGTTTTTAATTCACGATTCCCTTTACAAACATAAAATTTTTCGATTTTACAGCGATTTTCGACCCCTAGCTGCAGAAAAGATAAAATGAAATGCATTTACGAACAAGGTTCTTATGGCTATTATGACAGTTCTGTTTGTGTTTTAAAGCAAATTATTTTATTTAACGTAAAATTTAATTTTTAAACTTAAAAATGGCAAGGAGCACAATAAAAAAGAAATTTTTACCAAGTGGAGTTGAAGGGGTTGCTGTTTCCAGCCAAAAAATCAAATGAAGCCATATAGTATGTTGAAATTTTAAAGATGGCATTCACTTGATATGTAATTGTATTTTTACATAATGAAACACAGTTTAAAAGCCTTTTGTGTTCCTTAAATTATTAGTTGATCAACCTTTGTCAGTGTGCATAAAAAAATCGTCTCAATTTTCTCAGAAAACACCTGTTTATAAACTGAAATTATCGGAACCGATTTATCATTCAGCACTGTTCTAGAAAACATTTGAATTATAAATATTATAGATTTTTTTAATTTCCTCGTCATCCATTGTTGTTTTTACTGATTTAAAAAAAAATACACAAAATAACGTTACAAAATGGTGTAAGCCATTCAATTTATGGAATCAAGAGATAATTTAGCAGGGAAAAAGGTTTCAGCATTTAAATTTAAAGATTTTTCTTTAGTAACTTTATTGCACAAGGATTATTTTATCTTAAAAATATAAATTGTTAACCACCTGCTTTCCCTATTCTTCACCCTTAAAAGGTTTTTCGTTTCTCTTGTAAATTTTTGATGTGGGGGTTACTGCCTTTTTCCTAAACACAGCAGACATTACATAAAACTAAAATTTTACCAGTAACTTTTACATATGGTTATGAGACACGCATGCTATTTATAATAAATAAGTAAACAAAGTATGCAGTATTTGAGTCTATTATATAAATAAATACACATGTTTGATTTTACGCTAGAAAAAGCATCACGTATCAATATATTAAAAATGAACCGCGAACTTAGTAGGAAATCGTATTGAGATTATTGGTCCAAAAGACGGTGATGGGTTGGAAATGTTGAAAAATTTTTAGATGAGAGAATGTCAACATTTATGACCCAGTGAGTGCTACAGTGGAAGCCACACAGAGGCAGAAAAAGGAAGAAGTGGATGGACTGTGTGAAAGAGAATTTTGGAGCAGGATGGGGAGGACTGAGGGTTTGAAGCGAATGGCGAGGAACCGCTACCAGTCAAGAGCATTTATGGAGAGGTCAAATTAATAATACTTTTCATTTAAGAACCTTGAAACAGGCTGTGGATGTTTTTGCTCATATTAAATAATACTCGTAAGAAATTATTCACTTTTACGAAAATATAATTAAAATACATTAACATATTTTATATAAAATCTACACAGGTTTGAAATCATCTTTTCAGTCAATACGACCAACCTGAAAGTCAAAAAACGATATTTTAAAAAACAAGCAACTAACGAATAATTTGTTTTTTCGATATTTGCTGTATAATTTCATCAAACTAATAAATTATTCATACATTTTTGCGTAAATTTAATCTTGATTAAAATGTTTCAAAGTAATAAAACAAGAAAGCAAAATTATTGTGTATACAATAGTTATTATCGATATTAACAAAAAGCAATCTTATGTTATTATTATGAATATGTTTTAAAACATCCTATTTTAAAATGTATGAATTCAAATCAATACATATTTGGAGATACATTGAAAATGGCGTCAGAGCGAAAATACACAGGCGTGAATTTAACGTACCAATATTACAATGCCAGAATCATATACGGACCGAATTACATATCAACGAAATTACACCTACTTCAATTACACTAACTGGAAATACACAATTCAAAAAAATCTTTTTAATTGGTATACATTTTAGAAGGATTGATCCATAAAAAAACTTACCACACATTAAGCGTTTAACCTTTGAAATTATCTTAAAAATGTACGTAAAATAACAAAACCTATTCCAATTGTGATTTTCAAATGTTCGCCAAGATACAAACCTAACTTTTGTATTTTTTAATTTTTTATTTGAAATTTATTTAACACACATATTTTAAAATATCAAACTTTAAAAAAAATTACACGTGTAATTCCAGTAGGTGTAATTAAAGTACATGTAATTCTCTAAATGTGTAATTTCGTCCATATGGAATTCTAGTAGTGTGATAATAATAATAATAGGATCATTTGTATAGCGCCGCTTTTGTGACGTTACATCAAATTCATGTTGGCATAATTTCGTTATGTTACCATTTCAAACAATGTTATATACTATGAACATGAGAAAACTGTAAGATCGATGTTTTTATAATTATACGTTGTTATTTAAACTTGTTTAAAACACATTGAAATTTATTTATATTACTTAAATACATATTTTTATACCAATACTATATACAATTTTAAATACTTAGATTCAGTTTGTTTAAAAGGACATTAAAATCAGATGAATTCACAATTTTTTAATTAATCGTGTCGATGTTATTTCGCTTAGTGTAATTTTTTTTTCTAATTAACTATTTTGGTAATACATTATTACGTACATAAGAGTATATATGTCAATAGGTAAATATTTTTTTATTTTCACCAGATGAATTTATAATAACATGTGTAATTAGTGTTATTAGTTAGGATAATGTTCCACATAATATTTAACACAACTTTGTGTTTTTGATTTAGGTCAAATAAAACGCAGTACAGTAATACCTCGATTTACAATACGTTGCGTCACATATTATTGATGCACGATAAATGGTAAATTACACTTCCGTAAAATACATATTTTCAGTAGTTAAATAGGGTGTAACATTACGTATTCCACAAACCAAAACCAGTGATTCTTGAGGTTATTTGGAATAAGAACTGCAAATGGAAATCTGTAAATAAAAACAAAATCTCTGCAGAGAAACCGTTCAACCCCCTACCCAGATCTAAACTCTCCAATGCCCACTCTTTTTTTTGGAGACCGAATAATTCAACACATGTATGAAACGGCCCACTTTGTAAAAATGATTAAAAGTACGAAAATAAACCAGCCAGAAAACCTAATCTAACCTGTATAATGGAAAATATTTAGTGAAATTTGCCGCTAGCTTCTCAGACACATTAAACGACTGAATTATGGATATTTTTGATAAATTTAAGCAATAAATATGTTTTTCATAAGTGATCGCAATATTTATCATCCCAAACGACAAAGATTAATCAAAGTTAGGAAAAAAACGCTTAATTTAAAATAAGAGTAAAATATTATCCCCGATTTTATTAATGGGCTAAGGAAGAACGCTTCCATTCTAGGGTAAAATATTTTAGTCACTTTCCGCTTGTGGACAGCACGTTAAGTCTTAGAAGGAACGCCTGCATACCTACCCAGGAATACCCATCCAAACTGAATGATATATTTTTTTGATTAAAGATTTAGTAAATATCTATAAGTACATGTGAGAAGTATTTTATTTAATTTTCTTTAAAATTATGAAGTACATGCCATAAAAAAAATCAATTTCATAATTTTAGAGACAACTTAGAAAATTATTTGCGGGTTTATCGTATTTAAAAAAAATCATATTTTGTATGTAATTATTATTAAGTAAATAAAAATACAATAACAAAACATTATAAAAAGGTTTTTTCGGGTCGATATTTTAAATCATGTATGGCAAATTCCAACGTAAATTGGTATTTTTATTGTTTAATTTAAAGTCAACCATAATGCTTATTATTATTTTTTAATTTTAATTTTATATTTCATTATATTTTCAAAGTAGGTGGGGTAAAACATTTTTTTTAAAATCGCCCTTAGCCCCCAAATAATTGTTAAAGATGCATCTTAAATCGCGACATATCAGTTTCTTTAATAGCCTATATTTCATAATGTAAAAAAAAATCTTCTCTAGATATTTACTAAATATTTAATCAAAAAAATATGTATCATTAGGTTTAAGTGAGATGGATTTGAGGTCAAAATACTCACCTAAACCTAATCAATTTTTTTTATCAAAAGGTATAGTAAATATCTAGTAGGATTACAAGTATTTTTTAAAGAAATCATTGATGTTTCAAAATAACGCCAATTTCTGAAGTAACTTTAGCGATTATTTGGGGGTTAACGGTGATTTAAAAAAAGGTTACTACCCCGACTACTATGAAAATATAATGAAATATAAAATAAAAAAGGAATGTATTAATACACATATTATGATAGAGTTAACTTTGAATTAATTTGAACACAAAGTTGATGTACATCATTTAAATTATCGACCCAAAAAAACTTTTTTTTAAAGATGTTTTATTTTATTGTATGTAATTGAAGTCACATAGCAAATACGATACTTTAAAAAAAATCCACAAATAATTTTCAAATTTGCCACTCAAATCACGAAAAAAGGATTTCTTTAATGGCTTATACTTCATAATTTAAAACGAAAATAAAAAAAAGTACTTCTAATCCGTACGTATGTATCCGATATTTACTACATTTAATTATCAAAAAAATCATTCGGTTATTTTATCCTCAAATCCAAAATCCTCAAAGTTTTGTATGAAACAGGGCGCGCTGCTGTTTCTCTCAAATAGGAAGTTACTCTTCACTTTACGGACACAACATAACACAAAATGTCCAAAGAAGCGAAGCTAGCAGTCCATATTTACTACATTTAATTATCAAAAAAATCATTCGGTTATTTTATCCTCAAATCCAAAATCCTCAAAGTTTTGTATGAAACAGGGCGCGCTGCTGTTTCTCTCAAATAGGAAGTTACTCTTCACTTTACGGACACAACATAACACAAAATGTCCAAAGAAGCGAAGCTAGCAGTCCATAATATCAGCTTTATTTCAATATCTCAAAATGCGTAGTCCTGTCTTTCACCAGAGCATTTAGTCTCACCTACCACAGATATACTATGCTCAGTCATAATCTCAAACGTGTTTCTACGTTTTTGAGATTTCTTTACATGAGGGAGTACGGATTCTATCCGTGACTTTATCCAACTAACTTTCTTCTGGTCATGCTTGGATTTCACTCCCTGCAGCTCAGAAGAGAGGGGTATGCCGCTACCCACTTTTTTAGACTGCTGTGAGGCTCTATAGAGAATTCAGCTATTTTGGAACGCATAAGTCTTTATGTTCCTGATGACTATCTAAGACAGCGTCGTCATAGATTATTCTATCTTCCTACCTGCAGAACCAACCTGCCAATGGTTCTCCCGGTAGGGAGGAGTATATTGCTCCTGAACAAAATCTCACAGGATATCGACATATTTTGCGTCAGTGAGGAAAGATTCAAAAGGGAAATTCTATTGATTCTTGAAAGAATCTCTTCTCATTGACGAGATCTTCACCACTGCCTGAATTTATTTAAATATCTCTGAATTTATTTTTTTTATTTTTAGTATATTTCTTCATTGTTTTACAAATATTAAATAAGTACCTGTAATTTCTCTTACGTATTAAATATAACATGTTTGTAATTGTATTAGAAATTAAATAAAAATATTATTATTATTATTATTATTATTATTAATAGAGTGCTGATACCAACCCGGATGGAATAGCATTGAGGCATGAAGCAGGCAGAAGGATGAAAGAAGTCTGATTGCTGTAGAAATGAGATCCCTGAGGCGTATGTGTTTAAAACCGGGTATGATTAGGTACCCTGTGAAAAATGTTGAGGTTCATAAAAAATGCAAGGTTGATGTGAGCGTAATAAGTAAGATTAAGAAAGGGACGCTTAGATGGTTGGGGAATGCAGAGCGAATGAACGAAATGAAAGGAGTGTAAGGAGAATATATAACGCGAATATGAATGGAAGAAGGAGACGGGGACGCCCGAGGAAGAGACATGGCACAATTAAGTGAACCAAATACTTGAGTCGGACTATGCCAAGAGTCAGAATAATGGAAGAGTTTGTATGAGTGTGTATGAAGCAAAGAGTGTGTGCCAAGGCCAAGTTGTTTAGCGGTCCGTCTTATCTGCTTACCTCTGTGGAGAAACGGCGCGACGGTTAGCTAGTTAGTTTGTTAGTAACCGCTAAGTACTAATTTAGTTGCACCCGTTACATCTTCCTTGTAGTTAGGTGGGGGTTAATATCACGCTGTTTGGATAGGCAAATAATTATATATCACTACTGATACAAGAATTTAATTAACCACACGTTTAATTGCACGTGTGGACAGTACTTATCGCATTCCTCAGGATAGTGGTTTTGTAACAAACTATCACTGTCCTTGCTACTGGCTACGAGTAACTTTCGCCTAAGTTGCTGACCGTGGACCAACCCATAAGAAAACATCGGAGCATTACTGTACATAATTTTACACAAACATGAAGCTTTATGATGTCACAATTTGTTAAGAATATTTAGTACGGACTTTAATGTCTCAATTAATTTAAGAATACGTTATTATTTTAACAAATGGTGGATAACACTGAAATATTTTAAAAGTATTTTACACGTATTGACGATATAAATATGGAAAAGGACTGAGAATTTCGTGGATCAATTGTCATCTGATTAGAAGGGAGAGTATTAGGAGAGAAGAAATGGCGAAAGGTCGAAGCTGAGAGGAATCTCCACGCTGCATTGCAAGAGGATTTTCACCTGTAACAAACAAAAAAAGTAATTAAAAAATTATACCAGCAAAGTTCTTCCTTTATTATATATACTATACGAGTATAGTATATGTCTCTTTGTACGGAAAATAAATAATAAACACATAGAATTCATTACACACAAACTTCAGAAGAAAACACGATAATATACATTGAAACACCACACAACCACAATATAGCAAGCAATCCATTAGCTACGAGGAGAGCAATTTATATAATTGCAAGGTTATATTAAAAAAAATGATCCCCTATTAAAAAAATAATTAAAACTTATAAAATTTGTAAAGTGTTTTTAAGTTAATCATTGATTAATTAATTATTTGAGTGTTTTTTTTTAATTTAATATGAAAATACACTGTAAAACTTATCAACCAAAAAAGTTTTATGATCGTTTACTACGTTTGTCATCAGTTTTCGCTTATAAAAACAGGTGGACAGCGAGACAAAAGGCTCTTTCTAAGTAACGCTTCGCAAAGATATCGCCATCAAAACTATATACATATACACCAATATACACAACCTCACCAACCATAATTGTACGATGTATATAACGACACCCTTCAATTTCGTGAAAAATAGAAGATATTATAATTTCAAATAACTGCCAAAACTGTGGCGAATAATTTTCTGGGCAGGCATTTTAAATGAGAAATTCAAAATTAGTTGAACGAATTCGAACTATTGGAAATCCTATCCAAAACTTTATTGGAATTAATGATATTTTTTTGCTAGAGAAACTTTCTGACAGAAAGTTCTTTAAGTTTAAATTCTTGCTAATGTTTGCTCTGAAAACATTAATTTCTCATTTGTGCAAAGTTACTCGTTCAAAGCTCTTTCTTTCCTTCAAGTTTAGGAAATATTACGTTAAAACAAAAACTGAATTCCTAAACTTAAAATATAAAACTCTAAATAATTTAATAATCAGAAGGGTGCAGGTTCGAGTCCTGTCGGCGACATTTATCTTTGCTCGGAAATGTTTTTTTCAATTTGGATGAGTGTTTCAGGCTAATAATTATTGTTTATAAAAAATAATTGTTACCCTTTGCGCTATGCACAAAAATCTTGTCTTAAGTTTTTAAGAACTTTAGTTTATCAATTATTAATTATGTCTTCACTATAATGTATGAATTTTTAAAATTTTAAAGCTTCTAAGTTGTCCAATAGTTTTCCTTTAATGTTAATATAAAGAATAGTTATGCTAGTATCAAAACTATGATTCTTTGAAATAATGTGGTTAGTCAATTTAGAAAAGTAGCTCGTTTCGAGCTTTAGAACTTCTGCCATTCTCAGGTACATATAAACAAACGTAATCTACCCCGAAATGGAATAAAAGGAGGCCCCGTAAGCAATGATGAAAATATAATGAATATATCCACGTAACAAAGCAATTCAGCAACCACTCAAAAATTTAATACGAAATTTTAACAAAGTTCTTCAAATTTATCTTTCGGAATTCGTATAATATTTTGAACCCCTTCAAAACATTCTTAAGGCTTACAAAATTTCCACTGAAAATGGAACTTGTAAACTGAAAACTTCCTTTGTTCATTCTCTCAGTAAATTATAAGCAATATTCATTCATTAATGTTTGTAGGCTTGGTGCAACAATTTGAGTAGGAAAAATAAGGCCATTTATGCTGGACGACCAAACACATTTGAAATATATGATTTTAATCTTAATCTACACATTTTGTAGTTAGCCCCTAATTAAAAAAAAAAAAAAACATAATTTAATAGTAGTCGACTATCAAGTCAATACCGATTACTTACCTACTTCATTATTACCTACATCATTTTCCCTTTTCAATAAATATTTATACAATGTATTCTGATGAAGAAAGCAATGGGTTTGAAATATGTAGATATTTATTTATTAAAATAGTGATTTCATTTTATTTTTTATTATATTTATTTTAGAAACAAACAATACACGTATAAAATGAAGGTTTTAGAAAATTATTACAAGGATCGGCAGAAAAGATATTTCTCCTATGTAATATCTAGCAAATGGTTATATATATTTTACCGGGGGGGTTAGTACAATGCTAGGTAATGATACATGGTAAAGATAAAAAAGGTATATGAAAAAAGTGTAGTCTATAATTGAATGTGTCCGTATCTGTGTGTGTGAGCGTGTATGTGCACCTATGTATCTGAATAGTGCTATATACTGGAGAGTTGTGATTGCGCCTTGATGTTAAGAGTAATATTTTTCTTAAATGACGGTAGGGAGTCAAAAAATATGTCCAGATTGGGGTTGGGACAAAGATTATTAAATGTTTGAAGAACAACGGAAATTGGTGAATTTGCTGCAGCGTTTGTTTTGTTGTTTAATATGTAAAATAGTTTGATGTGGCGAGTACGTTTCTATGGTATATTACGGTTGATTTGAGATAGGAATTTAGGGCAGTCTGCTACATTATTTAAACATTTATACAGGAATATAGTGTCGGCTACCATTTGCTGGATTTAAACAATTTTTATAAAATCACCTAACATTATTTTCGATTTCAAATTAGGTTATATTAGATAAATATGCTGTGGTAAAGATATTTGCGGACATAAATTAGAAATTAAAATAAAGGAATCGATAGAAAAAAATGGTATTAGGGTAGAAGAACTGCCGCATTTCAGACTTTTTAGCCGATTTATAGCTTAAATGTTTAATTGAATCATGGATTGAGAAATTACCTGTCTGAATTTAGCTTATGTAGGGACCGCCGTAAGGCACCTATAGTTATAAATCTGATCACGGTTTCCACAAAATTCTAAAGATAAATCCTTATGATTTTCTAGCACAAAATGTTGATCGTTCGATCACACTTGACATGGTTCACGAGCATGTTACCCTGCGAGGGTGTTGCGGTAGGCGGTGAAAGGATAGGTGGGCAGTGGTCGCGGTGAGCTTACCTCTGAGCACGTGCACGGCCACGGTGGTGGCGGACACCTCCTCTAGGGCACACGTGTAGTTGCCCGAGTCCTTTTTGGCTGCGTTCGCTATGTACAACCGCGAGAGGGCGCCGCTGTTTTGGAGTTCGGTCTTTACGCTGTGGACAAAAGAGAGAAGTATGTTAAACATGCTAACTTAGTGGGTCTTTCGAGTTTTCAGAAGAAGCATTTTCTTAAGTCCATATTTTAAATATTATACTCGAAAGCCAAAACTTTAAAACAAAAGAAAGCACCTCAATATTATCATATTATTATAGGCTAATTGATTTCATCGATGATTTAAACCTCGATCACATTTTTTCGCTGCTATAATCGCCACTTGTTATATCCGATAGTAGACGGTTACACGGAACAACTGAAACTGCGAATGTACGTAGCGAGTGAAATGCGTTACATGGCGTAAAAAAATAAACAAAACGAAAAAATTCAACAATTTTTTTCTCTATTAAGGTGTCATTATTGATTGTTTTTTCAAATGGGATTTAAAAATAAATAAGGTTTGTGTACGACTAAGATCAATTGTTAGTAGATTATTTAAATTAAAATTCTTTGTTCCAATGTGTACACTTGGAATAATTTATTAATCATTAGCGGAATCTGTTATAAGGTGTGGAATTATAGACTGGGGACTTTCCTGTAAAACAAACATAAATCATGTTCAATCAGTTCAAAATTCATTGGTTAAATTATTCGCTCATAAAAGTTTATTCGAACAAAGGCATAATATTCCATACTTTTATCAGAGTCTCAGAATTCTTTCAGTTAGATCTCAATTCTGTGGTACAAAATTATATTTCAGCACATTAATAACCCTGTATACTCGTATAATACAAATAAACTAGAGCACACTTACAATACTCGTCTCAATTTTGATGAAGTATAAATGGTTTCTAAGCATAAAAAAATGGACATGAACTTTTGATCACGTGATTCCTAGTTGTATTAATATGTTACCCGCTGAAATAAAAAAAAACTCTACTAAAAAAAAAATAATTAATAAACACATTGAAAACTTGGCTATCTGAAAGAAGTTATTTGTATTAGAAATAAGGAAATATTAATATATATTTTTATTTTGTTTGTTTTTTTAATACATTTTTGTAGAAATATTTTAGATTAATATTATTGAGAAATATTTATGTTTTAAGTTTGTTATATACGTTTTTTATTTTATTTTATATAGACATATATATGTACATATTTTCTAACCTTGTCTGTAAATTTTATGTTTTAAATAACAAGCTCCCGTTAGACAAACTACAAAAAGTAGTTTATCGGGAGTTTTTGCATTGTATTTTTTTCTTATATGAAATTAAAAAAAAAATTAAATTAAAATCGTCTAGCGATTAGAGATGTCTGAGAAGGTGATATTAGTGCCGTTAGATGACCGGCAACTAGGTCACGTGGACGCCAAAATCACGTGTTTAACGTGAAAAAATACTTATTAACCATTCTTTTCCCCATTTTGTTTCCTTCCCCACTTTATCCAGCTTCACAGAATACCCCATTTCGGGGATGCCATAATCCCAGTAGCTCTGGGTGTGACTATTCATATAAAAAAACTAACAATTTCTAATATTATCAGACTCATAGATTTATAGTTAGAACTTGCATACGCATTTCTTCATTGTGCTTTTATTTTCCGTCTTCACTAGTTCTGATCACTCGATTTCCAGAATTCTTTAGTCCCCTTTCCGGAAATTCTATTCTTGTTTCCAGGAATTTAGCGTATACTTCCAAGCATTTCATTTCTTTGACGATTGTACTTTCTATTCTCGCACGAAACATACTGCCTTCGAAGCCTTCAAATCACGTATAAGAATTCAACGAAAGAAGATTAAATTTTTTTCTCTTTCAATAAATACATTTTAACTCTTCGAAAGTTCACTTTGGGGAATGTAATAAGTAGGAGCTGGCTCAATGTTATTAATGACAAGCTCAAACGCATGAAAAATGGCGCAAAATCTATTTTTTAAGATTAGGCAAAATTCAACCCTGATCAACTTCTTGGAAGATAACTATGCTGACCAGTGATATAAATTCTTTTTTTTAATATGAATACCGCACAAGAGTCCCAAACTGCTCCCAAGCGTCTGGAGCCAGTGAGACTATGGCATTCCCAATTGTGGAATGTTGTGAGGCTGAAGGTATTGGGGATTGCAAGGAGAGGGGAAAGAGGAAAGTGGGGAAAAGGGGAAATACCCATCTCTTCAGATCTGGTCACCAAACACGGCTAAAAGCCATTTTAAGCAACGTTTCAATTCTGAATGGTGGTCTTTTACCAGGGCGATATTTAGAATATCTTCCACTCTGGAACGTGCGCAAATATACTTTACATTATTTTAAAATCAATTAATTGGAAACAACACAAATTGATTAAATAAAAATTACTTTCGCACGCCGGGATTTGAACCCGCATCATTTGAACCCGATTCGTAGTCGAGAGCCTTACCCCTCGACCATGTAGGCCTTCAAAATTCAATTCATTGAATTATGCACTGAAAAAAAAAGTTTTTGACTGTTACGTACATTACGTACATCACATCATATCCGAAATTGTATTGTTTAATAATAATAAATAATTTATTTCCTTTCGGATTATTTTTCTTATTTTGTTTTAGGATAAAAACGTTGCTATTACCTTTTTTTATTATTTCTTATTAACTAACTAACTAACCGTCACGCCGTTTCTCCGCAGGGGTAGGCAGAGAGGACGGACCGCCAAACAACTCGACCTTGGCATACACTTCTGACATGACCCGACTCACGAATACGAACTTCTTCCATACACTTCTTTATTCCTTCGCTTTACATGCTTAAATCATCTAAAAATTGCAAATTATGCTCCGACAAACATAACTAATATTTATTTAATTTAATATCAACAGTATTAATATACAATAAACTATTTTATTTTATTTTATTTTTATTTTTTTTTATTTAATGTGTTATAAACGTGATATGTGTAAAAAAATTCACAGCGTTTCTTTAAATAGCCTTGAGATTTTTAGTTTATCTAAATGCGACGTGTTTTATTCAACATTTTTTAAACGATCGCTTACGCCCTTAGAGATATTTATTGGCGTGCTCCCTCTCTCTTCCACATTAACATATCTCATGTTTCTCAATGTTTTGTTTCCGCTCGGAAAGTATTGCTATGTCTTAAGTAAATCATTTATCTTTAATTAAAAAAAAAATAAATACGCGATAATCATTGCAACTTAAGGGTAAGAATTAAGTATAAGAAAAAGAAAAAAAATTAAAGGTGTTTTTTTGCCGTTACAAAAAAAAAAAAACATTTTTCTGGCATGTGATTTAGTCTCGGGTCTAAATAGGTTAAATTATAATGTAACATTTTTATTAGATTATATCTAAAATTTTCGCCGATCTTAAAAAAACTGCTCGCAATGGAGAACAGCGAGAGCAGGTTCAATAAACTGCCTAGGTAAGTCCTCTATCATTACACAACAATATTTTCCGCTTAAAATTATGGTAGTAGAAGGAAATCAAATATAAGCAAATTTTCTCTTTGCGAAAAATTGTTCTAGAATGCAGTTTGCAGGGTTGGGATTATACTGATGATATAAATAAAAAAAATGAACTGAAATATTAAAAAATATCACTTGCACCGGCAAACCCGTTTAATCATGAAACTAGCGGCTTTTCCAGCAAAGTTTTTGGTAATAGTTAATTATAAATGTCACCATCAGCCAAGCGCCACTTATGTGTACTAAACCACGTGAAATATTATCCCCGCAAACACAGAGGCATTAAAGTGAATATTCCCTCAAAAAGTGACCGTAAAGATAAACTTTTTATTTCTCTCTCACTACGGCAGTGACTCTGCTAATATTTTAAGTAATTTCGTAATTCAGAGCCATGTTTGCTAATTTATAACCGGGTCCCGTGGTCCGGTGATGGCATCCCCGGGGTGGGGTGACATCACGGTATGTGACGTCACATGTACCCAACCACATTAGAGGGAACATGAATGTCAACTGTCAGTTAGTTGGAAGTTGGAGTTGGAAGACATATTACAAAAGGGATGGTTTTCAACTTGTTTTCTAAAATAACACAAAATGCATGCATAAGAATGGTGAAATGAGCATTTTATGTGTGGACATTAAATTATCCATAGTCCTGTTTTTTTATTTATTTTTTAAAAATTTTTATCATTAAAGCTATTCGGCTTTTATATGGTAAAACATAACATGAAACACCTGTAACCCAATAAAGAGTCCTTACGAGCTTGTACAATAACGAAGATAAAGTTCAAAAATATATGAAAATAACAAAGCAAGAATAAGTGTCTATTGAAGGTTAATAAAAATTAGGCCTGGTGAAAGAAAAAAAAATCAAATAAAATGAAGTTAATAATATTTCAAATTATGTTTTATAATATTTCTATACATCTTATATATCATTAGTATATATCATAACAATAGGTAGAGATATATGTATAATATTTTGTAGTAAATAATAAATTTATTGAAGAACATCCACAGTGTACATGTTTGTATTGTATCATCGATAGTTTCCATAGTTCCTTTAGTTTAATAAGTTGTTATGCCATGTTGCATACAATATCAATCTATTAATAAACTACTACGCGGTCTTTCTTACATAGCTCTAAACCTGTTCAAAGAATAACTCCAGGGAAGAAAACAAGCAATGAAAGTTGAATGCTCAGTTACGGAACGTATGGAAAACAACTGAGGTGTTCCTCAAGGATCTGTATTAGGCCCAATTTTATTTATAAATTACATAAATGATATAAATAAAACCTAAAAATATTGCAAAATAAGACCATTCGCGAACGATACGTTCATTTACAATTCGTGTGAAGAGTATTCAGACGCAATAAATAGAATATATGAAGATCTAGAAAATATTGCGAAATAGCTTAAAACAAATAAATAAAAAGTGAACCTAAAAAATAAAAAATAAAATATATGGAAATAGGCAATAAAACACACAATATACATAGAATTATATTTGGCAACCGATGATGAACGCATTTAATAATAATAACGTGTGATATATTGGATTCAAAAATAACTTTCACGGCGAATTTTGAATAGGTGCAAAAAGGCAAAAAAAAGAAAATTTTCTTTGAAGAATAAGAAATAAACTAAATGAAAACACTACAGAGCTCATTTATAATAAATACCATAGTTCCTTCATATTTAGATTACTACTCAAGGTTATTATATTTGGCCAATTAATGAAACCTAACCAGGCAAGAAATTATTGAAAACAGCTATGCGATGTATAGGTACCAAGGAAAGGCAAATGGATACAAATCGATCAAATAAGAGAAGAACTTGATTGAATTGTAATACAAATAGAGACTCCTGTACAATGCATTAATTTTTTTACATAAAATTCTGAATATCTAAATGCCAATATATTTTATCGAAGAAATTATTTTTAGTAAAAAATTACATAATTATGAAACCAGGAATGTAAATAGAATTTGATCACTAAAAACATAGTCGCAAAACTGCTTAAGAGGAACGGCTGCGCGGCCTGTTTCTTACAAAACTTAATTTTGGATTTGAGGCCAAAATACTCACCTAAACCTCATTATCTTTTTTTCATCAAAAAAGTACAGTAAATACGGTAAGTAAGTACAGTAAGTACGGATTTTAGAGGCACATTCAACAATTATTTGGGGGCTAACGGTGGTGTAAAAAAAAGTTTTACCCCGTCTACTTTGAAAACATATTAAAATGATAAATTGAAAATTTTTAAAAAATATTTTAAAATAAGCATTATGGTGGATTTTTAAATTAAATTCAAAATGATCAATTTACGTCGGAACACAAATTTAAAATATCGACCAGTAGAAAAGTTTTATTTTAAATGTTTTGTTTTTTTATATTTATTTGCGTAAATAAAATACTTCTCATCCATTCCGGATATTAGCTAAATCTTTAATTAAAAAAAAAAAATATATATATATATATATATATGTATCATTGAGTTTGAATTGGTATTTTTGGCTCAAATCCAAATTTACGTTATGTATGAAACGGACAGCGCTGCCGTTCCTCTTAATGTAGAAAGAACTAAAAACGTCTAATGAGATTTCTGAAAGTCTGAAGAATGTATTCAAAATAATTTTTATACTCACTGCAAAAATATAATACTATAAGCAATGACATATAACCATGTATACATTCATTTGTATCCATAACATAATATAAACTAACTCAATAATAAAATATATATACATATGACACACACATCATCGATTGTTGATTGAGTGGTCGATACATGAAAATATTAAGTAATTTAACACTACTGCCATTAAATATATTACCAAATTAAAAGAAAACAGAAAGAAAAAAAGATACGCCCATAATATGGTTATCGGGTAATCTCTTTAATCATAAAAAAATTTTAAATCATAAATAAAATTAATTTTAAAAAAGTTCTTGTCCTCGCTCCTTATTTTAACCCTTCGCCGAACTTTTTTAGCCCTTCTCTAGCCCTTCACCCACCCCCATTTGCCATTTGATAAACGTTGCTACACATGTAGTTTCCTTGAACTACTGCGGGAAGGATGTTGCAAACTAGCTCTGACCAGTTTGAAGCGAGTTCGCAATACTCTTTAAATAATATATTGTTCTTATTCATCTACATCTACATCGACACAATTTCATTGTAACCTAAGTTTGTTTTATTTGCAAAATAACTATATCATGAACCTTGTTTGATAAACCAGAAAATTTACCTAAAATAACCAGGGAGCTTAATCTGTCTGGTGTAAAAGAAAATAAAGGCTTTGTTGAAACTGAAAAGGGTTACGCGCTATCTCCCGGACCTTTCTGACAGAGAATATGAAAACTTCACTCAGTGAATTTCATTTCGCAAAAAAATGCGGGTAATGAAGGTAATAAAGTTTTTTTTTCATTTAGTGACAGGGATATTTTTTTTTCACGAAGGGATAATCAAAAAAAGTCTACACTTTCTCTGCGCAGTGTATTAAGAGAACAATCAAATTGGTAAGAGAATGCAAATTGATACACTTTTTTTCAGTTTGTTGATATGAATAATAAAGTGGCTGAAAAGATTGTAGATTCTAAAACAATACTGAAAAAATAGCCATATGTTTCATAATATTTGCACCTCCTTCCAGTTAATAAAGT
Organism: Halesus radiatus; assembly: GCA_022606495.2. Lineage (NCBI taxonomy): Eukaryota > Metazoa > Arthropoda > Insecta > Trichoptera > Limnephilidae > Halesus > Halesus radiatus. Next base: position 54,813 of record JAHDVE020003604.1, on the reverse strand, counting down.
ACCACTTATATATATATTTTTATTTTACTTTTATTTATTTTTTTATTAGAAAGATAAAAAAAATATTTACATAAAAGCATCATACATAATATTTTAAAATCGATGTGTAAATGTGTGGTGTACGCAATGAAGTTTACGAATTATTTAGTTACAATAAAAAATGTTTATTTATCTCACTGAAACTCGGTGCGTGCAAAAACACGAAAGTGCAATAACGATACTGTTCGCACGATGGCCAAAGAAACGACGATTTTAAAATGCTGAACCCAACATGATGTCATCAAAAAAGGTTCAAACATTTTACTTGCTTTAAATTTGGTTTTGTATAGTTAATTTTATTTATTAAGACAAAAAAAAATTATCAGTTATAGCTTTTGTATTTAAATTTTAATGGCATTTATGGAATTTGAGAAAATGTCAATGTTGTGGTGTTTATTTATTTCATTGTTCAATCTTGACGTTTTTTGTATAAAGTTATGATAACCCGTATTATTCAGGTATATGTTTGTCCAGAATAAACCAAAATTTCTCATCTGGGTCTAACGTATAATATGATCTTAAAAACTAAGTTACTATCAACTAGATTATTAACAATCTTGTGAAACATAGTCAAATCAATTAATATTTTTCTTTTGTAAAGGCTCTTAAATTCGAAATGGTTAACTCTTTGCTGATATCCTTTTAGTAGATGGTGAACTTCCCGATCGATATGACAAGATACGTAAGAATTTCTTCTGAACGGATTCAATTCTATTTGTATGTGTCGTGTAATGTGGAGACCAAACAAATAATCCATTTTCGAGGATGCTACGAATCAGTGAATTGTAAATATTTACGTATATTAATTGAGATGTTAATTAAATTTACCATATCTATGTTTAGTGACCCGTTCTGAATACTAAGAGCTTCCACTTCACCCTCTTTTGTTACCTGAATAAAATAAAATCGGTTAGATAACAGAATAATCCAGCTATTTCACTGAAGTAGAACCAATGGAGCGGAGGTGAACAGCGACAACTTCTGAACCTTCATCTTTCTCTTTTCCTTCCACAACGTCTTTTAATATGACCGATCAGTGACTGATTTGGCATCGCGTCTGGGTCGCACCCAAGCGTAGTGAGCTCGATTCGTCGGCTGGCTAAATCCTCCATCACGATACAGGGAAAATCTTCTGCTTACTGTGATGGTAGTAGGAGATTTTCAAACATTGTTAGGTTATTCGTAACCTAGGAATGTATTTCTTATATGGAATATCGAATATTTGTGCAGATGGATAAAAGGAGGAACTAAAAAAAGAACGACGCATTTTTTGTATTCATTCGTTTATTTGTATTCATAATGTCTACATAAAATATCGACGCCTCCGACTGTGTAGAAAATCAAGTTGAACTGTGCCTATACTCATATGAAAAAAAGGATGAATTAAACTAAGAAAACATTTTATGAGTTTGCTCGGTATTTGAACCTGCTTGAAAACATTTTATTAGTTCGTTAGATATTTGAACTCGCTTAAAAACATTTGATGAGTTGGTTCGATATTTAAACAGGCTTGAAAATATTTTATGAGTTGGTTCGATATTTGAACTCGCTTAAAAACATTTGATGACTTGGTTCGATATTTGAACTGGATTGAAAATATTTTATTAGTATGTTCGATATTTGAACTCACTAAAAAACATTTGATTACTTGGTTCGATATTTGAACTGGCTTGAAAACAATTTATGAGTTGATTCGATATTTGAATCCGCAGACGCAGACGAATCTCGCGTATTGATCCTATTAATAATACATATCTGAAATATTCCCATTGCGAATATAAACCCGGCGAAAGATGCTGTAAAATCTCAATATGCGACGAATAATTGCACCATAACTCAGTGCTGAATCGGCGGATATACTATCCGAGCCGAATAGCACTTCGGCTTTTTCTCCTGCTTTCCATTTATATACCTTAATAATGCGGTTGTACCGACGCCTTTGCTGACTACTCCCACTTACGCCGAGGATAAGATATATTCTTATTTCATTTCTGCTGCTAAAAGGATTCTTGTTATTCTTCAAGGAGCTTCTTGCGATTTTAATGTAAACTAATGTATGTACCAACAGGAAAGGGCATAAAACTGAGCAAAGTAAAAACTACTTAAGAAACTTTTCTCGGGTTAAGTTTCAAAACATATTTTTAAAACTAACTAACTAAATTACATGCCCTTTTCATGCACGAACTAAGTGGATCCAATGCCAAACAGCTCTGTTTGAGTTCATGTTCCTTGCTTTATTCATAATCATCCGTCATTTCATATATGTAGCATCTCCGTTATATCGACTTCTGACATGACATGAGCCTTCAAAGTATATTAAATAGTTCGAGGGGCCGGCGTGTGTTTGTTTTGTATACATATATTCAGTTTTATTCCTAGCTTGATGAAATTTTGGACACTTGACTTACAAAATAAGTGAAAGGTTACTGTTGACATGAGATTTCTAAAAATCACCTCCATCCTCTTTTCCTACCCTTAAAGTCAAGTTTTGGTATTTCTTGATGAATTTTTGTACACTTGACGTTCAAAATAAGAGGAAAATTACTGGGTAGGGGTAAGGAGTAGGAATAGGAGTATAGGGTAGGAGTAGAGGTAGGGGTAGGGTTAGGGATTATAAACCTTCACTATAAACTGTTAATAACCCACGACAACGCCGGGTACTTTAGCTAGTAAACAATAAAAGTTACAATTTAAACAACTGTTTAAAAAAAATACAATCTCCTCGTCACATATTTCGTAATTTCTTTTTTAAATTTAAACACAAATCTCACCGATTTATGCAGTAATAAGTTATGTGATTTAAACTTCTTTAGAAAGGAAGTCTTGTTTAATTTTTTCTTCTTGTTTAGTGATTATTTTTATATTTTCGTATTTTAAAAACTTCCTCTGGTGTTCCTAGGTTATTTATATTTGATTATTGCCTGGAGGTTTGCACTTTGATACAGGTTTATTTAAAAATCTTCGAATCAGAACAATAAGAGTCCGGATGAATGCAAAATATGGTGCTAAAGTGTAAAACACATTTTTTTAGGCTTATTAAAATAATTTAAAAAAAATCATTTCTTCAAACGTTGGTATTCAATTTTTTAATTTTTAATTATTTTATTGAATTTTAAAAACCTCATTGTAATATATAATCATTGAAGAATATAATATTAACATAAACAAGATAATAAATTTGCTAATTTGGTAAAGCGATTGTCCCGGAAAGACAATTATTAATTTAGGTTATGTTAATATTATCTTCTTCAATGATTAAAGATTGTTATTCATTTTGTGGCATCATTATTAAAAAATGAATTTAAAAATATACTTTGTATTCACCATTTTAAGATGCATATACATTGATTTCTACATATTTACGATGCTTTCATCGTAAGGAATGAATGAATTTATATTTCATATTTATATTTCTTATATTCCTGACGATGAAAGTATCGCTATCAAAATATGTAGATATCAATGTATATTTATAAAGTGGTGAATACTAAGTACATTTTTAAATTCATTTATTATAAAAATATATCCTTTACCTATTGAAAATCAAATTCTCCCCGACCCTCTGTCATTAGTAAGTGCATATATTTATTTTCAAAGATTTCAATATTTTTGTTAGTTGATCACTGCCTGATGAAGCTTGTGTAAACGAAATCGGTAAGAGAAAAACATTTAGATGAGTAAGTGATTCACAAATGGATTTTTTAAATTAATATTTAAACACAATTTCAAGTACCACAAAGATTGCTTTCTATAAAAATCTAAGTAGGTTATTTCATGAATATATTTTAACAAAAGTATTTATTAATTCTTGAAAATGAAAACGTTTTAAGTTTCATCAAGCTAAAGAGAAGTTACGGGAAGAAATTTGTTGATAGTTTGCTTGAGATTTTAGAAGAACGCAGCACTTAATGTAATCAAGTTGTCTAAAAACGAGCAAGAATTTCAGAGTGTTTTATATTGTTTTTAAGTCAGGATAAGATTTTTTTAAAACTTTTTATCTACCATGTACCGGGCATGTATTGCTAAATTATTAATCCATGCATGATTAATTACATTTTTCCTATTTATTTAAAAAAACAAGATCTTTTGGGGGATATTCCATCATGACTGCAATCCTCCATTGATTTTCTTGGTATAACCCTAAGTGACCAGCGCAGGTATGGGGGCTCCATCGAAGCTAGAGTTTAATAGTACACTGCTGTAACTGCTGACCTTGTACAAATTTGAAATGAGCCCTACTGTAGAATTTGTGTTGTTAAACGGAAACGTATTTGTAAATGAAATTTATATTTATTGACCATTCTCGTTGACAATCGTTTTACAAGTGAATGACAGGAAAAGGTAAGTTATCAAAGACAATCTTATAGAAGTAGTCATAGAGTTAATATAACACATAATGCCAATGTTAATAGGAATGTTGTCCTTATTCTACCGGTATTTTAATGGATGCTCTGAGGAACTAGCGTTATTGATCCTTTTGGCACCGGTGCACAGTCCGGAATCATGCCAAACGCGCACCCAATATTTGTAGACGTTTGATATTTGTCACATGAAAATGGTTTGCTTCTACGACTCGTCCTTGTTTTCACCAGCTCGGCAGTGGAATGATCTGCCGGCCACTGTGTTTACTTCTTCCTACAACATAGGTCTCTTCAAAATCCAGGTCCACTCCTTCCTATCCTCTAAAAGACCCTCCACAAAGTATCCCCAAAGATGATATAGGCCTCGAGGGAAATTATTTCCCTCAGAGCCTCCTTTGTGGAGTTTCTGTAAAAAAAAAACAAATCAATAAAGCATTTGACTTATTCTACTACTTTGCTTCAAGGGTAAGTCCAGTGAACAATAGTGGGATGGATGATGTATAATAAACGTAAATGTGGAAAATGGATTGGCATTTTCATGGTTCCTATTCATGCTATTTCCTTTCCATTTACTCCACAATATGTCGTCTTTGGGGATACTATATGAACGGTCTTTTAATAAAATAAAGGGTCCCGGAGACACCCTTGTTGAAGGACGAAGGAAAGACGAATTCTAAAAAAAATACACCCAAGGAGTTATACGAACTACCCGTTCTCTTGGAAAAATACAAACCATGCGCAAGGGTTAACCATATTTATGGATATCCTCAGGTTATTAAACAGAGTCAAAAATTATATATCTGGAATTGTCGGAGTGATCACGGAAAGGATTAATTCAACGTATTCGGATAAATAAAAAAATCTTTTGCACTTTCAGGAAAGTGCAGGAAAAAGGTAGTATGTATTTTTCCGGATCTATATTATTATTTTATTTATTATATTATATATGTTCTATATGAGCTTTTACATATTTTGTTAATTACAATAGTCACACAGATGTAAAAAACATCACAGTAAATAGATAAAATAGATAGTCTTCATGATATACAACAACTAAATATTTCATTTCGTTCACGAACAAATTCAGGAATAACAAAGTGTAAGTACCATTCCAAATAATTATCTACAGAGGCTAGACACACCTTAATAATTATTGAGGATGTATGCAATAATCATTTGTTTGTTATTAGGCTACTGTCTAAAATATAACAATCTAGCGGAGGATAGAGTCACTAGCTTTTGATTTTTGGATTCAAAGTAAAAGCTTCGCCAAAAGCTTTCCTTTTTCGAAGAACATGAAAATTCAACGCCACAAACACTTTATAGAACATTAAAAATTCAACTTTTTTTAAAGGTAGTGGTTAATATTCACTGCACTTTAAGTATTTGTATTAAATATTCAAAATATCTTTCTTTCAGCATGAAAACGTTGCAGAAACTTTACTGTTTTTATATTCTTCTACAAGGTTAGAATTTTTTTATTAGAGTCAGGTACGATGTAATTTCAGACAGTCTTTAAGGAAATCTTATATTTTATGATTAACATTTTGTGAGGACTTGTCTTGAAAAATTCATATTTAAAATATCTTTCTTGTAATAGGATGTAGAATCTTTAAAACTTTTATACATACTTCAACGACTCATTTTTATGTTCCGAAGTAAATGCAGAATTTTTAAAATGTTCATTAGATTTACGGAAAAGTGGAGTATAGTAAGCTGCATAAATTTGAAACAAGAAATTTTTTTTATCAAGAGATGGGGGGTAAATATGCATGCATTTGATACAAGATGTTAGTTCTTGTTAAGAGATGTAGGATCTAAGGGATCTTTTTACCGACGTTTTATTTTATATTTTATGATGTTCAATATTGGTTCCCTTTCTGTTAAACACACTTTGACGAGTGGTATCTCCTAAAACTGTGTAGCGGCTAAGGCCTTAGATGGTCAATTTATTTCAGCAATATAATCGAAGCAATATAATTGAAGCAATATAATTGAAGCAATATAATCGAAGCAATATAATCGAAGCAATATAATTGAAGCAATATAATCGAAGCAATATAATCGAAGCAATATAATTGAAGCAATATAATTGAAGCAATATAATTGAAGCAATATAATCGAAGCAATATAATTGAAGCAATATAATTCAAGAAAAATAATTGAAGAAATACAAATGAAGTAATATAATTGCAGTGATAGAATAGCAGCAATATAATAGAAGAAATATAATTGAAGTAATTTATTTGAAGCAATATTATTGAAGCTGGTATATTGAAGGCATGCCTCACACGTGTCAATAATATTGGTCAATATTCTGTCACCTGCGATCTTGTTTTTTACAAGGACGGACCTTGCTTTCCCAATATGAGTGATTGTGAATCTGACATTATTCTAATTGCGATGGCGATGGTACTCAAGAAGAAGAAAAGAAGAAAACAAATAAAATCATAGGTTAAGAGAGCAGGTTAGAAAAGTGGTCGCGTCACGAACATGGTGAACTACTTCACAAACTCAATATAGTCCCTGATGATGACCGCGATTTCTGTTTCAGAATTTAGTTGCATTGGTTTTACCAGTAATAAAAATGTAACTTACAGTGATGAGAGATCCCATTTCACCTAGTAATGTGCAATGTACTACTTACACGTTCAATAATATTGACAGAGCTTCAATAAAAACATAATCATTAATGGTATAATATTATACCCCTAACACCACCAATATATTGAAGAAAATCGATATTATTATTTCTTTAAACGATTAGTATTCACTTTGAGGCTACATTATTATTTAATTAATTAAAAATTTACTTTGTTTACACCACTTTATAAATATACATAAAAATCTACATGTTTCTATAGAAATGCTGTCATCATCAGGAATTTTGAATGTTCCCTAGTGGTGTAAACAAAGTATATTTTTTAATTAATTAAAATCGATATTGCTTCAATAATATTAACCCTTTTCAGGCGGGCCTGAAAGTGAATGGAAGAAGATATTGCAGACGACTGATGAAGTCATGGCATAATCAAGCTGAGTGAAATAAATGCTTGATTCGGGTGATGCGAGCAGTTGGATAAGTTACATGTCAAGTATTTTACAAAAAAATATTTTAAAAGTATTATTGGTCGTGTACTACCTTGGCAGAAAAGAGAAGTGCTTGTATCTGATAAGGGAGCCACGATTCTTAATTTAGTAGGTAAATAATATTTAATTTGCTTCTATAATAAATAATATTTATGTTACCCTGTACAAATCGCAATTGCGCTCCACTGTAGAATTTGGCAGCGACCTCTGGTCGGGAGCCCCAAAATATCTAAAAAAAAACCTGAAGATGCTCTGAGGAACTAGGGTCATTGATCCCTTCGGCGCCGGTGCAGAGTCGAAAAACACGCCAAACATTTGCACACGGTTGAAATTTGTCACATGAGAACGGGTCGTTTCTACGACTCATTCTTGTGTTCAATAGCTCGGCTGTGGAATGATCTGCAGGCCTCTGTGCTTACTCCATCCTACAACATCGATCTCTTCAAGACCCAAGTTCACTCCTTCCTATACTCTAAATGACCCTCCACACAGCGGCCCCAAAGAAGATATAGGCCTTGAGGGAAATTATTTCCCTCTGGGTCTCCTGTGTGGAGTTACATATGTATATATATATATATATTTATATGAAGTAATAAGTAACAAGTGTACGCTAAGACTGTATACTGTGTGGAAAACAATTTCTTCAAAAGCACACCCAAAATGATACCGAAGACTAATATCTCATATGTATCCTTTTAAGACATCTGATTATATTTCTAAATAATTGCAGCATTTGAAACATTTTCATTGGACTTTCGACAAAATGGGAGCATAAACAATCTTCTGTGAGTTGAACAGATTCTCTTTGAGATTTACGATAAGTATCGCAGAGACAATTTTTCATCTCGATAACTTTTGGCAGAATTTGAAGTACGTTGAAGCAAACCCAGAATCTTGTAGAAAGAGACAAAAGAACGATCCACGGAAATGCGTCAATTAATAATGGAAAATTTGGAAGGTACAAACCGTAAAAAGATATTCACTGAAATTTCACAATTAGGGTAATTGAGGGAAAGATGCCTATGTCACGGGTTTGATAGTACCTAGAATGATAATAACAGGGTAAAATGTAACTGGTAATTTTGTCGCAGACATCCAAGACGAACTCTAAGAAGGATATTCCCCTGATGTGTAACTAAAGGACAAAAACTGCTATAAAATGGATCTTAGCAAACAAGATGGAAATCACAGGGAAATAACAAAACTAGAAAGAACCATCTGTTCAAATAAAAGCTGACACAAATGACTTTATATAATTACAAAAAAAAACCATAGATTCAGTAAATAAACACAATGTAAACCGTCTTCCAGAGGGTAATAAACCATCCCGAAAGTAGTTTTTAAAAACATAGTAGTAAAAAGTACCGTCAGCAATGAAACAAATTTCAAATCATAAATAAAAACAATATTAGAAAGCAGGGGAACTCAGTCCCGACATCGATGCTATATATACCATAGATTTACTATTCATTGTGCCAGTCTGACGATGCCCGTGATAGGATGAAACCAGTCCGGTCGAAAATAAATAAGTGGAGAAAAGTTACAAAGGTTTTTTTAATAAAAAAAATCATTTTAATATGGAATTCCACCACGAATTGACAGTTTCAAAATTAGAAATATCTCGCTACATTGTGTACTCGTATATAAAGTGCATTAATTTAGAGTGAAATAAAAATTAAATAAAAATGAAACACTTGATACTTAGCCTCAAGCCGTCTCCCCCGCACCCCTTTTCATAGTTAAAATGATTGTTAATTTCAATTATCGATTTATTTATTTTATATTTTATTTAAATCAACTATACAAAAGAAATATTTTAAAAAAATACATACAGAACTTAATTTTACATTAAATTTAACTTTGATTTTTAACTGCGATTGTTCTTATTGTTTCCTGGTAGCCGCTTCTTTATTGTTGTAGATCATAAAAATAACATTTTTAAATTTGATTTACCTTAAATTAAAAAAAAAATATTAAATGATGTTCTAGGAATTAAACAGATAAACAATTAATAAATTTAATTGTTATTTATGAAAAAATAAAAATTAAGTGTGTTCGTTATTTATTTTTTGAATGCTAAATTATTATAATTTTTTTTAAATTTTAATTATTTGTGTCACACTTGTGAAATAACAACATTCAGAATCGAACAGTTGTTTGAAATGGTTTTATTCGTGTTTGGTGACCAGATCTGAATAATCAGGTACTTTCACACCTTCCTCTTCCCCATCTCCTTCCCCTCCCCACTACCTTCAGCCTCACAACATATGCCAATTAAGGATGCCATAGTATCACTGGCTCCAGACGCTTGGGAGCAGCTGGGACTATTGTACTGTACTCTCATAAAATTAAGAATAAATTTGTCGCTTGAACAAGAAAGAAAAAAACAATACACGCAATAGAAAAGATTCCTATAATTCACTTTTTTTTTTTTTATAGATAAACGAAAAAAAATTTACAAAGGTTGTGTTAATTTGAATCAACCCTAGTTGTCGAAGGGTAAAGTCCTTTTCAGTTATAGAATCAACAATGAGTCATGTTTTCCGTATTTTTTTGCTTTTACGGATGCTGCTCTCAAAATAAATATCGAATTTCCCTGAAGTGGAACGTACACAAACTGCAAATGTAATGCATTCAGTTGCAGTCCAGAGGGGTTTTCATAATGTCTCAGAGATGCTTTCAATGCTCCTCGGACTTCAAATTGAACATGAAATGCTCGTTTTTATGTTGACAGAAAAAAGATTTTTATTGAATAAACCCATTTGCCCTATTTCTACAGCGGAAAATCTGTATTTATGAACCAGTATGCTTTTTTGAATGATAAACCTTGGCTATATGAAAATTGGTCACTTTTTAACATAGTTCCATTCCATTGAAGGTACCTCTCATATTTTAAATATAAATATCACAGAAGAGTCCCAATTGCTCCCAAGCTGTTCGTAGTCAGTGGGATAATTGAATCTCTATATGGGTTGGAATCCTTATGTGAGTCTGAAGGTATGGTGGAGGGGAAGGAGATAGGAACGAAGAAGGTTGGGAAGTACACACCTGGATATTCAGATCTGGTCACCTAACATGGCTAAAGCTATGTAAGACAACGTATCGAGTATAAATGGCGGTCTTTCTGAGTCAGGTCTCCGTGTCGAGTGGTTAAAATCCTCGACAACGAATCCCAAGGTCACGGGTTGGAATCCCGGTGAACGCAAAAATAAATTTTCCGTTATTCACGATTAATTAATTTTAAATAACATATAATATATTTGCTCCACATTCTAGAGTGGTAGATACTTTCAGTATCGCCCTGGATAAAGACCGCCATTCAGAATCTAAAATTTGCTTAAATTAGCAATAGCCGTGATTAGTGACCGAATAACTAGGTACTTCCCAATCTTCCCCTTTTTCATCTCCCTCGCTATAGTCCAGATACCATATTTCCATAGATAGCTGGAAGCAGTAGGAACTCTTGTGGGTCACATATAAAAACGCCGAGAATAAAACAATTTCAAAACCATTAATTTCACGTTTGGTCGTTAAGATATTTGGCATGTTGATAAAATACTACCACTGATTTTTACGAATTAAAGTTATTCATGGGCAACGCCGGGCTCCGGCCTCATTATAATTCAGGAGTTAGTTCATTAGGCTCCCGGGGGGCGCGAACCATAAGGGCCCATTGTTCAGCTGTCTGCTATCCGCTGTTATGAACGTCATTAGTTTTACGACGAAATATCTATGGAGAACTTATTTAGGCATAAATAAATAAAAATTATTTTTTAGTTGGAAAAATTCACCCACGGCATAGAGCAAATAATACATAGAGATGATTAAATATAACAAACTTTTTAACTTTTATTTTTGACCGTGACCGGTTTCAGCCTGTAAAATATAATCTTCAGACTGGTTCAATTAATGCTTAAAATATGATTCATATACAATTTTGGGTGTCAGGGGTAACAAACCATAATTTTATTTAAATTGTATTTTACAGTATTGTTGTAGCATGATTTTACAAAGCGTGACTTATATGACACTTTTGAATTTATTCATAATATACCTTTACATATCAATCTGATTTCGTAAAGGAGTTTTAAGTTGGATTACAGTTGTGTTTAATCCTGATGATTGATTTTAAATTATTTATATAATAAAAGTTGGTGCTTTCTTAATCCTGCTCATTACACTTTCATCAGCCTCACATTATTTACGAATCTTAACATTTTCCACACGATCATACATGGTTTTATCATACATTCGTATCAGAGATCTCATTTCTACGGCATTCAGTCTACTTTAATCCTTCCTCTGCCAATACCATGCCTCACTGCCATACATCAGGGTTGGTATCAGCACTCTACTGAAGACTGCTAGCTACTAAAAATACCATGCATTATATTACTTGACCACTAATAATTAATGTACACTCATCTTCTATCCACGTGCAAATACTAACAGAAGAGCAGTAAAAATACTGCATTTATAATCTGTAATATAAAATCACGTTACAAAAAGTTTAACTAATACTTCCTTTACGGTGCCAAATTATAGCGCGCGGCCCGGTGCAGGACTCCGAGTTACCTCATACAAATTCATAACAATATTGCTTTTTAAGCCAAAAATAATAATACAATCTATCAACAGTTATTAATTATGGTTAATTATACTGCAAAATATATCTCAGGGTTATAAAATAATATTAAATATTAATAGGTTAGGAGCAAAAATGTGATTGGCACCGTTAGGGGACAGTTAATGAATATATTAAAAATAAATAAACAGAAGAATATCATCAAGTCTGCATCTTCTACGCCCCAAACCATAAACCCAAGTCGCTACTTATACAACTCGCTTATCTCATTTTCTTAGTCGTAATAAAATCCGAATTATCTTCGGTAATCCAATATATTATTCCCTTAATAGTCTGGTGGGAGAAGTTATGTGCGAGCTGTGAGCACCCACCAGCAAGGTGACGTAGCTTAGTGACTTAATTGAGCGTTATCATTTCGTACGTCATCGCCTTGTAGCTGTGTTGGGGGTTGGAATAATCACGTAGATTAAGGGCCATTCTTACCAGCGGTAAATTTCACGTATGGGCTTTGAGTAATATATGATTTAATCGAAGATTTAGGCAATAAATCGTGAAAACAAATGATATTCAACTCAGCCATTGTAACAATGCTATTTTTTTCCAGCGATTCCTATCTAGTAATTTATTATCGCTAAATACCACTGACATCAGAATTGATAGGCTTGCCCTAAGTACTATTTCGACGACTGGAGGCAAAAGTCGCGTGACGTTTACGTGAGATCAAATGCCGTCCACATTTATTTCGCGTAATTTTGACTGCGGTAAGCAAATTATAAAACATTTGTAAAAAGGGTTAAACTACCGGTCAGTGGCTGAGTTGCTATCCCATCCCACCCAGGCATCGTGAGTTCAATTACTCGGCTGGCTAAGTCCTCCATCACAACACAAGAAACATCTTCCGCTTACTGTGATGGTAGTAGGAGATTTTCAAATATTATCATATGTCACATATCTGAATCTCTCGATCCGTTTCGTAAGCACATTTGAATTTGCAATCTTAGTAAAGTTCATCAATAGATCTAATATATAAAATATCCCCGACTAGCTTTACTCAGGGTAGATGGATGTATACGAAAAAGGGATACATCCGTCTTTTAATCGTGTTGTCAGTTCGTTGACGGACGATTTTCGAAATTACCGCTTAGTTATCATTAATAAAAACAAATACATATAAATAGGAACAGGAATAGGGAATTTAAAATAAAAACAACTCTCTTTTGCTATATAAAAATACCTGCCAGTCAGGTCTATATTTTTATAGCTGAATTTAAAGGCTCTAGGAAAAGCTTTAACCTTTCTGTGGACGCCTTCAGATTATTAAAGGATAGAATGAATTTGAGTGATTTTAAATGATTTCAGTTTTATCAAAAAGCAAAAGGGAAATAAATAAGTAAGTAAATTGGAACGGAACCCGTTGTTGGTTGCAGAAGCTGGTGACAGGGCAAAAGCTGGTGACAGGTAGGCTCCTCAGACTAGAATGAATCTCCCCTCTGTCTTTCCAACACCCCTTGCCGTCGCTTTACCCCCTCCCCTTACCATATGGAGCGGCTAGCAGAAATACTTATCATAGACAACTAACGTTTATTTATGGTTAATTCCGGGTCTGCGGTTTGTCAACCTTAGTTGTTAGGGACTTGCTTCATAACACATATTATTCGTAACCTGGGAATGTTTGACTTTCTTTAAAAAAAAGTACTCTTAACAAAATACTAATTTATTTTAAACAAGCTGAACCTCTTTATTAATTTGCCCTTTTACTTAGGTAGCTATTTATAAAAGAGGAGCCAAAGTGATTACGGTCCTGAGATTAAGAATAAAAATGTTCAGATTAACCGATACCGGTCGACAAATAATGTATAAAATTAATGAAGTCGTTTAAAGCTAAGAATTTTTTCAATTAAGTCTAATGTAAATCCCCAAAGTGGTTGCTCTCTTCGACAGGTTTTTTTAGACCCATAGGGTTTTTAGTTAAACAATTATATAAGAGTATTTACAGTTTGAAAAAGAGAAAAGAAAAAAGAAAAACCGTACAGTCACAGTAAATAGCAAAAACCAACATTAAAAGAAAGGGTAAAAATCAACATCAAAACCGAATTACATAACTCATTATGAAATTAGTTCGTAGCAGAAAACGAAATTAAATAAAATTATAATATAAACGTATAAAGTTGTTATAAACAACTTTAATTAAATATATATAATAATATCGACCGGTTTCGAAAGTACCCTTCTCTCGTCAGGTATATAATAAAACTAAACTAAGATATAAAATAATGCTAGATATACGAGTACATTGATATTTAGGTGTTGGAATGGGAGCCGACCAAGGGGTAAGGGGTAAGTAGGGGTTTTTTGGAAGAATAAAGCGATTCACCAAAAAATGTATAAAAGAGGATTATATGATAAATTTACTTGGTTTTCCAATACACAAAAATTATTATCTAGGGTTTTTTGAATTTCCAGTGCTTTTAAATTACTTATTTGTTTGACTTTATTATTACGGTGAAAACATTTAAATCTTGAATTTTTATTAAAAAATGTGATCTGTTCAAATGAGATGGTAGACAAACTCTGAAAAAATTATTGATATTTAAACTTCTTAAATGTGTTTCGTTATTCTGTTTACATTGAGGGATGTCTTTTCTATGTATAATGAAGGACAGTCATTGCAACATAGTTTGTAAATGCCCGAGTGGCTAACTTTATGTTCCCCATATTTAGTGTTTTAAACTTCTTACATGTAAGTGTTTCGTTATTCTGTTTACATTAAGGGATGTCTTTTCTGTATATAATGAAGGACAGTCATTGCAACATAGTTTGTAAATGCCCGAGTGGCTAACTTTATGTTCCCTATGTTTAGTGTTTTAAACTTCTTACATGTAAGTGTTTCGTTATTCTGTTTACATTAAGGGATGTCTTTTCTATATATAATGAAGGACAGTCATTGCAACATAGTTTGTAAATGCCCGAGTGGCTAACTTTGTGTTCCATATGTTTAGTGTTTTAAACTTCTTACATGTAAGTGTTTCGTTATTCTGTTTACATTAAGGGATGTCTTTTCTGTATAGAATGAAGGACAGTCATTGCAACATAGTTTGTAAATGCCCGAGTGGCTAACTTTATGTTCCCCATGTTTAGTGTTTTCAAAAAAAATTAACTATATACGTATGTTTACATTACAATTATGACAAAATAAATGCTTTTTACGAATATGTGAATAAAAATTATACTAGTACTTCCGAAACCTGTCGAGATTATTATATACATTAAATTTATTTATTTATTTATAAAATACATTATATTTAATATCACCATACTAGCCCGTTGCCTGTTTCATGGTGACTAATGGAGTATAGTTACTTTGTATGAAGTCTAGTGTAAACATATGGATTTATTATATTAATTATATAAACATGCTGACAATTGGAAAAATTATAAAAGAAAGTGGAATATAGAAAGGAGATAAAGACATGCGTAAGGATTAGATCACAAAAAGATACTTTTTTTAATATGTGCAAGCATGCACACATGTGCACATTTGTATGAAGTCTAGTGTAGATATATGGATTTATTATATTAACATGCCAATTGGAAAAATTAAAAATAAATTTAAAAAAATTATTAAAGTGGTTCAAAATAAATTTATATGTTCATATTATAATTCCCGTTATGTTTGGTTTTTTCCAAAAAATGTTATGTTTTCCGTATAGAAAAATCAAATTAATTTATATTATATACTATTCTAGATACTTTTCCAGTGAACTGATCGGTTGCTCTTGAAAAACCCCCAATAACCACTCCCCCTAGGGTCGCCTCACACTCCGACACTCAAATATTCATGTATGTCTATCATTATTTTGTATCTTATGTGAGTTTAAATATAGTCCTGACGAAGGGTACTTCCGAAACCGGCCGATCGTTACAATAAATTGATGTGGTTTTAAAAAAAATGTATTTATTTATATTACGAATAATCGTAATATAATGCCATAAGGCAAGCCACAAATTAAATGGTTTTAATGGATGTTTTATAGATGATTTAAATGGTTTATTTCACATACATTATATGAATAAAACAAATCATTAATGTTGTTTTTACATTTAGTTTCTGGGTGGGGCATATGCTTTCGGTCTCGCCCAACAGTTCAATAAGGTATAAGACGAATTGTATTAATTAATTCGCAAGGAAACTAAAGATAGAATAATAATATTGAAGAGAAGGATAAGTAAAAGATTAGGTAATTGTCCGGTGGTTCACTGAAGTATCTCCTTGAGATAATCAATTATTGATTAGATGGCTAATGTAATGGATATTCTAAGGGGGAGTATGTTATAATGTAGGACAGTTTTTGCTACCAGGATTTGAGCGTGTTTGGACTCTTCTCTATCTACGTTGCGTAAAAAAATATATTACAAACATCATGATGTCTTGTCAGTTGAATGGACATTTTAAAGACATTTTTATTTTTTTAATTTATTATTTATTTATTGATTTGATACATTTTACAAAAACATAATTCAAAATGTCCCGATAAACTACTTTTTTGTGGTTTGTCTATCGGGATCTTGTTATTTAAAACTTTATTCAAAATTTACATTTAAGTTTAAATAAAAAAATATATTTCTGCAAAATCAAAGAAAAAAAGCATGAACGACAACAATATTTTCTAATTATCTAATACAAAGAGTTTCTATCGACTAATCAAGTTTTCAATATATTTATTAACTGTTTAGTTTTAATACACCTCTAACTGAAAATAGTTGCAGATGTTTCGTTCGCTAGGCGGTTGACTTGTGATTTATCATGCCAGGCATCGGTACATTATTTTTTAATACCGTTGTATGTTGCGGTCAATGCCTTTCGGATTAATGCGCATTTGAGTATTTCTAACACAGCGGTTTATTTTGATGTATACAGTATTATAATTTCTTCAAATGCTTGGTAACTTTGTGGCATCATTATTAATTATATAAATTGAAAATACACTTTGTATATACATATGTATATGTATTCATTTATTCCTGAAGATGATAGCATTGCTATCGAAACATGTAGAAATATTTATATATTTTAATTAAAGTAGTATATACAAAGTGTATTTCCAATTTATATAATTATACAGTATTAACTCATACATCAATCCATAAACACCTTCTTCAACATATCCTTTGCCATCGTGCCCATTTTATTTAAGGCCCATAGGTCTTTTACATAGAGTTTTACATACGAGTATATCTTACTATTTGAATATAGGAAAGAAGAAAAAAAATACGGTATATAAAAAAAATTACAGAAAATTACCTATATTACGCAAATACAGGTATTACATGAGTTCTTATTTAAATTTAATAAAAACAATCATTGGTTGCGCTGGTTCATTGAATTCCGTTATCACAACTTAAATTATTACCAATTGATTTGCTCAAAATATGCAGGAGTAAAATAGGGAAAGGTAATGATGGAATCCAAACGACTTACCCTTTATCCTTGTTTCGTCACAAGACTCTTCTTTGTGGTGGCACTTGAGCACATATGTAAATGTTCAACATAAATTACAGACATTAAATGTCTGCAGCGGATCACACTAACGAATACCACGGCGGTGTAGTAAAACAATAGATTGATAGCACAAAACACAAGACGAATTGCGTTGCGAGTGCGGATGGTGCGTGCTTGACGAGATCACAGGTGACAATGTGTTGCGAGTAGAGTCGATGGGCTAGGTATGGATTACAATTGGGTAGGTTTATTAGGATGCATATTATTGTGCAAATCAACTATTAGACTATCCGAATTGAACCGTAACCGGCGCAACCAATCATATGATAGTAATGTTGAGTTGATCGCCGCGGTAGAAATAAACATTTTAAAAGGTTCTAAAAATAATCTACATTTATTATTGGGTTTTTTACAAAACATAACATAAGTAATAAATGCAATCTATAAAGATGCATTTTAATAAACTTGATGTATCTATTGAACACATTCGGATTTTTTTTTGTTTGTTTGGACAGTGTGGTAACGGTAAACATCAATTGAACAATACCCATTAACCAAGTTTGTGCAGTTTGCGGTCATTGTGTTTTAGAAAAATGTGCAATTGAATATTGCTAACGAGGCGGTTATACTCAATAAAAAAAACCACCTTTATTTATTTTTTATTAGGCCAAAATCTATTAGAAATCTATACACTGTCCATCATTAGAACGACCTGTGAGCGCGCATGTCCTGCCCCTTTCCCCCACTACTTTCTCCGCGACTTGGTATCCACGTTAACACATTCAAAAACAGGATTATTTTTTTATATTGTATTACCTACCTACAAACACAAATTTAACTCATTTTATACATTTAAATAATTATCGTTATAATATTAAAATATACATATTGCATTTTATGTGGCATCAGGTTCATTAAAACAGCTAGGGAATTAATCCGAAATTGATAATATTATGATAATTTGACTGAACATCCACGGTATGAATGGGTTATTATCTCAGAAACGCGTGTATGGGCGGAGTTACATGGCCGTCGCAGCCGTGCGCGGGAGATGGGACGCATGCGAGGGAGTGGGTATGCGCAGTAGGAACCAAATTTGGATGTAGCAGGTTGTTCTTAAGTTAAACTCACAATAGACAGGAAATCATAAAATTACTTCCGAGTGAAATGTTTAAAAAGGGAATCTAACCAAAACTACTTTACCTTTAATGATTTATTATACAAACAACATAATGGTATCCCGATAGGTCATCCCGCTTCCCCATTGTTTGCTTAAATATTTATGAATTCCGTTCAAAACAAACTATTCGATTGTGGCCTCAAACTATGAAGTCAATAAGAAACAAGCTAAAAATATCACAAAAAAGTAATTTTTTTGTGTTTAGTGCCAGGGGACATTTCTCCCTCTTTCTGTGTTAAATGTGGTTAGAGGTGCATAAATGTGGAGATAATCGTTTCTACCCAGTGAGCGGGCTTTCTATTGTTACTGTAGGGCCTTTATTTAATTTATTTCAAAGAATTGTACACTGTGTTTTATGTGCCAGCAGTAATAGCTGATAGCAATCTTACATTTAAGCCTGCTCACTATGGTAATGGAGGGTATAAGATGGAAATTTGGCGGATATGTAGGGGGTCGATTCTGGGGGTCCATAGATAGAGATAGAGGATTCCAGTTCGATTTTAATTCTGAGCTAACCAATCTAGTAACAACAAAATATTAAAAAAAAAAAAAAACTTCTTTATACAGGCGACTTATCTTTAAAAATATTCGGCATATTACTAGATCACATTTTCCAGCTTTCTTTAATAATTCAAAGTTAATTTTGTTTTATTAACTACAAGCACATTTCTAATAATATTGAAAAAAAAACGGAATATATACTGAAGAATGTAATGAATTTGATGCATAGTATGTAGGTGTGACTAGTTGAAATTTTAAAACTGGAATCAGACATCATGAACTCTGTTTACGAAATAATAACTATTCCGAATTTGCCAATTGCTTATTAGAGATAGGCCATGGCTTCAATAAATATAAAACTAAATTTAAACATACAATTATGAATACGTATTTTAAATTATGCGCTTTAGAAACTTTAAAAATAAACAAAACTATTAAATTAATTTGGTTTACAAAATAATAGCACCCTGTAAATAACCTTTATTTACCATGTTTCCTTGTTATTCCTCTCACTCCCACTTTCATCTTATAATATCAAATTATTTCTGTACTTGTTTAATTTAAGTTAGTTTTAAGATTGGTAGTGAATGACACAGATGCGTCGAAACCGGAAGCAAATAAATATAATTACTTAAATAACAATTGTACACTGTGAATAAAACTCTTCAAAACAAAATGTCTAGAAACTGCTACATAGTTAATGCCCAAGAAATACAAAAAACAAATATTTAAAATGCCGCTTGCAAATCGTCGAGTATCATGTGTCGATTATTAAATATAAAAAGTAAGCTACGTGGTAACAAATAAAACCTCAGGTCTTAGAAATGATTGTTATTGAGTGGTAGAAAGTATTCATATCACAGAAGTATCCATTTCAAATAATAAGGAATGGATACGAGCCCCAGAATTCCCATTAAATGATATTACCCGAAGAAAATAAAATTGACTTATTCGTGGCTTCGAAAATCAGGTATCTCCTTGCGCCTTCTGCCCGCCCAGGAAAAACAATTGGAAAACCAGGCTGAAGATGTAAACGTATTTCACGATCCCGCAAGTTAACGTCACCACGTTATTACGGCACATTTAACGGTCGGATGTGGCAGGCGGCGGGAATAGTCAACCAAATTAAATGATTATTTTTTAATAAATAATGTTAATTCCAAACAGGAAGCCCAAAAGGAAAACATTTCCCTTCACCCGGTTCTAGAAGAGTTCCTTGTTGTGGAATGAAAGAAATACAGAGGCTGGCACGTTATTTAACAGCCAATATGTTGAACAGCTGGTGTCAGGGATCCAATCAAAAGAATGTGCGAGTTATTCAATCAAAATCAAACTCTGATGGATTCCGACATATTCTTTGATACATGTAGGTCTTTTAAGAGAGAATTGAAAGCTGTTTTCATAAAATAATATCAAACAAACAAACTTCAACGAACAGTATTTGGATATTGTGTACTTTTTTATCGTTTCCATGTATAACGATATTTTTAATTTAATCATTATTTTTTCCCTTTACATTCTTGTAAATATTATTTGTAAAGTTTATTTACTTTCTGTTACTCTATTTAGACATTGTTAACTTTTTAATTTTTTTTTTCTGTGTAAAACAATCTTAAATTCCTTAACTTGTTTAAATACTATTTTAAAGGTTTATTTATTTGTCTTTATCATATTAATCAGTGAGAAATAGCTAGGATGCAGGCAAGCTCTCCAAATATTGTATATTGTTTTGATTTTACTGTATATATCTGTATTTTTTTCTATAAACGTTCAAACTTCAACAGTGCTTACAAAATGTGCAGTTTTATTATTTATCTGAATAACAATATTTTTTCCCTTTAAATTCTTGTAAAAATTATTTGTAAAGTTTATTTACCTTCTGCTACTTCATTTAGACATTGTGCAGTTTTTCTTAATTTTTTTCTGAGTAACACAATCTTTTATCATTTTTTGTTTCTCCTTAATTTGTCTGCATATTATTTTTAAAGGTTTATTTATCTGTATCTTATTAATCCCTGAGAAACAGTTAGGATACAGGCGAATTCTCCAGTTGATGTATATTGCTTTAATATTACTGCAGATATAAGTATAACGATGTTTGTTATACGGCCGCATATCCTCTCTTTTTATTTAGTTTCAATACTCATTTATTCATGTAGTTAATAAAATTTTACAAAGCTAATAAAGACAATTTTTGATGTTTTTCTTAGTTCTTCACTAGGAGTTCCTGTGCTGATGCGGATTTCTTTGAGCCAGGCTTTGATTTGATTTTTGAAATCTTTTTTTTTTTATGACAGGTGAATATGAATTATAGAGCTTAATGGAGAGATATTTATATTATCTTTCTACGAAAGCAGTTTTAAATTTAGGAATATTCATAATGTCATTTTGATTCGCTCTTGTATGGTTGAAAATTAAGTTTCTTCGGTTCAATCACTATACTTACTTTACAAATGAGGATATACAACAGAAATAATCATTTAGGCCTTTAAGGGATCAACTGTCCGAGGGATTAACTGTCAAAGGGTTCAACTGTCGGGGGACAATTGTCGGGGGCCAACTGTCAGGGGATCAACTGTCGGGTCACCCTATATTACATTTGTATGTAGTTAGGTTAAGAAAGTGAAAAAACATGTAATTTTTTCACTTAAGAAATAAAAACTAAAAAAGACTTCCTCAACCTCATCTATGTACTTCCCTCCCCACAACCGTTAGCCTCATAACATACCCCAACTGGGAATGCCGTAGTCCCATTGGCTCCAAACAATATAGACTATTATACAGTATTCGAATAAAAAAATACATATTCGAAATAATAAAGAAATAGAGAAAGGCTAAAGAATCAAAAAAAAAATTGTTTTGAATATCCATACTTTTTGATCACTGGTTTTCTCGTTTGACACAAAACACTTTTCATCAAAATGCAAGGGTTGGAAGCCCCGGCTTTGAGCGTATGTGCCTTCGGTATCCAAACGATAAAAGCTCCCTCTAATTGCTACTTAGCCCCGTTCATGCGACAAACGTAGCACGCCTACTCGTATGATAAAAGGTGAACGCACCAGTTACCGTCTCTAATTGAATGTTTTAACGTGGTATTAATTTTAAGTTAGTCGTGGGTAATAATTTGGGTTAGTTATAACAGGGAGATCAGGATTACTTTTGGAGGTAACCTGGATTTATTTATACGATACATTATTAAATTTAGATTCTGGAGCACACGTTAGGAGTAAGTATTATTAAATAAAGTAAGTATTAAGTAAATGCTTTGATATCGTAATAGCTTTTAAAAATACAGCTGTTGTACTTACAGTTATTAACAGATTGTTAATTATTGTTATTGTGTTTAATTGGTAAAACTTAAATTTAATTTTTCTAAATAAAAATTTAAGATAATCAAATTTAATAATGATATTATTAAGTTCTTCAATTATTTTAGTTTTTAATAATTGCTAAGACTGTTTCGACATTCAAAACCATTTTCAAACTGTGTTTAGGGCACATTGATAAGACTTAATTATATGGTTTTATTTATTCCAACTCAATTTTAATTTGGACGATGTCAAAAATGACATATTACCGGTAAAACTGATTTACTTTGAAACTAATTGTGATAATTAAAAAAAATCTATTTTTTGAGGTACTTACTTTTGAAAGTTCTTTTCCACACATAAAGTGATGACAGTGTTTTCTAAATTGTTTTATAATGACGTGAATGCTATTTAAGTCAATGAATTTGAATCTATTTGGTAACTATCTTAATTTTTTTTAAGGAATTACTTTGTTTAGGTTTCGTAATTTGTTAACACCTCTAATAATAACAAAAACAACTGAAATTCTTGCAGAACTTAATAACAACATTACGTAATTTTATTTATCTCATATTTTATTTTAATAAATTAACATATTGATTTACGTAATCCCTAATGAAAAGAGTCCGTTTAAGAGTTACCTGAATGAAGCCTGCTCTAAAGAAATGGCATCATAGATCTCCTGCATATCCCCCCTGATGCATGCAATAGCAGAAAACTGATTCATAATTGATGTCTATAGCATGAGAAAGAGTATTTTCTTCTTCTCATTCAAATTTGGAACGCAAGTGGATCGTGCTACAGGATTTTATATTTCTTTTCTGCATTCTTATCTTTGCCCCTTTTCAAGGCCTTTTATAATGGCTTTAGCCGTGTTTGGTGACCAGATCTGAATAGCCAGGTATTCCACCACCTTCATCTTCCCCTTCTCCTTCCCCTCCCCAATACCTTCAGCCTCACAACATTCCCCAATTGGTGATGCCATAGTCTCACTGTCTCCAGATGGTTGGGAGCAGTTGAGACTCTTGTGCGGTATTAATGTAAAAAAAAAAAGAAAAAAATATATGGCTAACTGAAAATTTAGATATTGAGAGTAATAAACAAACAAAAAAATGCATACCTCACAGCCATACTAAGGATTGGAATAAAATCCCCATTTTGGACTGCTGGCTGAGCTTCTTTGAAAACATGTTATGTTATAATTTCTACGATTGGTTTTCACTTTGTGGCGAATTATTAATAAATGAATTAAATAATATACTTTGTATTCAACACTTTATTAATATAAAGATATCTACATGTTTCGAAAGCGATGCTTTCTTCATCAGGAGTAATATTTCATGTTCGTTATTTGTCATAAATCAACAATGATTCTCCATTAATTTTTATAGTATTTTTTTAAGAAACTTTAAAAATAGGGAGTACAAATGTATAGAGTTCTTGCAATTGTTAAATTGCCTAGACTTCATACTGATTATAAAAAGTACATTTTATTGCAAAATAATTTGTTATGCTTACGTAATAAAACTTATTCATTAAATATTACATTTTACGATGCATGTTTTCATGCGTAAATAAATATTTTTATGAACAGGTGTCGGTTACTGTTTTTATTCCCCTCAACTCAACCATATCAGCAGAGTGGTTTTTAAATCATTTTCTCACAATGGTAGCAGCCCACATTAACGTTGGCATATTTAGAAAACGTCGGAAATATCAATTTGGATTACGGGTTAGTTCCTCATAGGGATTTTTTATGGTAATGTTCTAAGCTAAGTGCCTAGCCAAGATTGATGTTTTAAGGGTATTGATTTTCTGAGAACTGCTAGCATCGTGAAGTTAATGATATTTTAAACCGAATGAAAAGTACTTAAATATAATTAAACAGATTGCAATAAATAATGGTTATAGTACTAAATAAATGAATAATATATTAAACAAAAAGTTTAAGAAAAAAATTATTAAATTTTATATTATTAGTAAAAAGTGGAGAAAAATATTGTTTTTAAATAATAATACCTCTAATTTAATAATTAAAAACTTTCCAAATACTATCCAACCAGCTTTTTATACTAATAATAAATTAAAAACTTATATTTTAAATATCAAAGATAAAGATAATATTTTGAATACGTCGGGGGTATATAAATTGATTTGTAATGATTGCAACTATTTTTACATAGGAAAGACTTGTAGAAATTTGAGTATTAGAGTTAAGGAACACCTAAGGTGTTCAAATAATAACAACTATTCTCAATTTTCAAATCATATTTTAGAAACCAATCATTCGTTCAATGTATATAAAGGCTTAAAAATTTTACGTACAAAAACAATCGGTTTACAATTAGATAAATTTGAAAATTTAGAAACAAGAAAAAGTATTAATAGCGAATTAAATTTAATAAATAATCAATTTTTTTTAAATAGCTATTTAATTTACTTTCATATTAATATTAATAATAATTTCTTATGTAAATTTGTTACCCAATGTTTGATTATTTTTATTATCATTTTTGATTATTTACTTATGTACTTTAATTAATTTTTGTGTATGTTTAAAATTTGTATATTCTTAAATTATTGTTCTAATTTTTATCCTTTGTCAATACTTGAAATTATTTTTTAGTATTCATATATTCCCGAGGATGACAGCATTGCTGTCGAAACATGAAGAGATATTTGTTTATTTTTATAAAAGTGGTCTAAACAAAGTACATTTTTAATTATTTAATTAACTATTTATAACTTATATACTATTACATGTAACTAACTATTGTAACCTATATTCTATTATGTACTTTACATATGGCTAATGGTATTTTAAAAACTTTTTTCATGCTTATGATAATGTAGTTTTTACAATCTATTTTAAATATATTTACTGGTTTAATTTTGATTGGGACCGGCAGAGCATTATAACATTTCATCCCTTTATAACGTAAACTATTTGCGTATTGGATTTGTTCTTTTTCAGAAGCCGAATTTTCTTATACGTTCTTGTATTATGTCTGTCAATGTCTATGTTGTAAATAATGTAATTATAAAAATATTTTGGTAACAAATTGTATCTTTTTTTATTCATAAAAATTATTGCGTTTGATGTCAGCATCTGTTTCACTGTTATCCAATGCAATTCCTACATTTTAGCTACTTTTGAATATCTATTTCGTTTTAGTATTATTCGCATTGATCTATTTTGGAGAATTTGTAATTGGTTCTGTTCTCTGTCGTTACACAAGACAAGTATCTTTAAGCAGTAGTTAAAATATGGAGAAACAATAGAATTGTAAATTGTGTAAATTGTGAGTTTCGTCTTTCTATACATTTTTGGGCGCATTCTTCCCAAAAAATAAATCTTCTTTTTGATATATTCTGAATGTTTATTTAGGTTAAGTTTTGTGTCAAATATAACTCCTAAGTATTTCATATCATTTACATTTTCAATAATATCACCGTCAATTTTTATTTTGCTTTCGCTGCACATCTTTCTATGTCCAATTATCATATGTTTTGTCTTTTGTCTATTCATTTTTTGTTTATTTATTTTTACCTAAATAGATACATTTTCTAGTTCATTATTCAACATACCGTAATGCTAATATGTATTAGAATCACGAATCACTGAAGATGTGTAAATAACAAAAAAAAATCATTTCATTTCAAGCGTTCACATTTAAAACATAGCTATGAGGGTTCATATTTTTCACCGTAATAGTAAAGAAAAAAAAGATAATTTAGACGCACTTGAAATTAGAAAACTGTATAAATATTAATTCTGGTATATCGAATAACCAAGTCATTTTATCTTTTAGTCCTATTCTAAATATTTTTCCAGTGAACCGATCTGTTCCTCCTGAAAAAAACCCAATTACATCTTCCCTTTGATCGCCTCTCACTCCAACACCTAAATATTCATGTGTGCCTGTCATTATTTTTTATCTTATGACAGTTTCATTTTTGTCCTGATTAAGGAAGGGTACATCTGAAATAGTGGTGGACGAAGCGGCTCGATGATCCGGGTCACTGATTCGGATCACTCACTACAGGTTCGCTGATCCTGCTCGATTGAACGACGGTTCGCGTCTAACCGCACCATGCCCTCTCCCTCGCTCCCTTGGCCCTCCTAATTTTACACGATACTTTTTTCGTTCAGTTTTCATGTGGATTGTCTTTACAGAGAGCTGATTTAGTGATCCGGCTCACTAAACCGAGCCGCTTCGCCCACCGCTAATCTGAAACCGGTCGACCATTATATTAAATTGAAGTGGTTGAAAACAAATCAACGTTCTTATATTATAATAAATTTCATCCCAAATCTAGATTTTCTTTGAGCTTTTGAGCGATCCAGGGCTGTCAGAATTATTCATTGAGCTACGCGACCCCCGGACACGCTTAAACTTGAACTGCAGCTCCAAGCCCTTTTCATGATGAAGGAATTTAACTTTTTGGGTCTTTTTGAAGAACGATCAAAGGCGACAAATTCCATCAAGGAATTTGGGACGTATCCCCCTCTTGGAATGTACTCGTACATGTTGTCCGGTTGCTGCTGGGGTACGAGGAAAGTTACAGCGTGGATTTTTTTTGTGGAAAATAACACTTATGGTAAAACATCTATGGTTTCTGAAATAAAGGTTGATACTAATTTGGAATAAAGTACAGTCTGATATTTTGAATTGACGGCACAATATGGCTCATGGCAAAATTAAAGTATGTTTAAAAAAGCAGGATGGTCCAAGTGCTTATTTTTTTACTTTAATGGAGATAATTCTACGTCATATTCTAACACAATTTTATATTAAAACATTTGTTTTTTTGAACGTTTTTCAAGGAAGATAATTAATTACATGAAAAGGCGTTATTTTAATAGGAAATATAATACGAATATACACATTTGTAAAGTATTTAATCAAAATAAAACAAAATCTAACCCACAAAAAGTATTATAATTGAGTTCTGTTGTTTTTGATTGTTTCATTTAAAAAAATGTCAAATTGTGATTTGAAAAAATTTGAACGATCAGAACAAATTTCAAATACAAATTGAGTAGGTTCGTGATGCCTACAATTTGTTGCAAATCTATAACTCTAATTTTTGAAAAAACGTTAGGTAATAAAAATATAAAAATTCGTTTTTTAAGCCGTACTGTAATTTTTGGTTTTAATTTTCTACATTTCTGGAGGAAGACGCCCAGGCAAAGTTGAGAGAAGCAACTCGAGAGGCTATGCGAGGAGAGAATGAAGCGACTGAAGTACCGCAGGACAGGGCTGAAGGGGCTTTGTCGAGGAGATGGATTCCCGATAAGAATAGGACAGGGAGAGAATGATGAGAGATGTTTCAAAATTGCGTTACGACTTGTAAAATATTTCGCATTTTTAATACCTTATACGCAGGAACACGTCACAACCATTTATTTTTTTTTTTGAATTTCTAAATATATTTAAACGTTCTTTTCGTGACTACAAACATAACGAAAATATTTTAAAGAATTGTTCTGGAAAATCCTGGAATTAAAGAAAAACGAGATATTATTTCACGCTATTTTTCAAGTTCTTCCTGAATGTTATTGACATTTTTCGTGGAAAAAAGAATACAAACATTCCTATTAAAATTTACGTGCGAAACGTTTTTTTAATTTTTTAATTTGTGACTAACTCCTCTTCCGGTAAATATCGTACACGGCTGTTTGGAGACAGTCTATGGCATCCCCTTCGGGCTATGTGTTGAATTTATGCAAATAAATTTAACATTATTTATTAACCCTTACCACTCCATTATTTTTTTAATATTTGTTGACAGCCAACTCTAATTTAAATAATTTCAAAATATTAATTTATTGATAGGCAGTTACAAAAATGTTATTTTATAGTAAAACAAAAACGGAAATAGTCAAAATCTTATTAAAAAGTGAATTTAAATATTTTTTATCGAATAATCACAAGAAAAAACGTCACGTGTCAAGTTTTGCGCGCGAAAATACACCACGCATGCACGTCTTATCTTGTCGGCCGCCAGCCGACAACTGAGTTGTATCTTACAAATAGTAATGTCGGTTGGCAACCGACAAAGGAGTTGTAAGGGTTAATGATTTCTAAATTACTTCTAATTCATATTTTGGAGGTATATGAATTCAATTAAGTAACACATTTAATAATACATGAATTTATTAATTTAATCTATTCCTCAGTAATACTAGCGTGTCACTTTGGAATAGGAATGAAGTACTTTAACATGGTAACCGGAGAGGTAAAAAATAATCCAGATTCCTAAGAATCTCACGCCTCGGCAGCAAAGGTCACACACATTTGTGAATATAATTCAGTAAAGAATCTTACGCCTCTGACGGAATGGGGAATGGAGTTGTTTGAAGAACGACGGAGTAGAACGAAGAACAAAGTGGAATTAAGTGTATATTAGAAAAAGTGAGACGAACATAGATAATTTGATTCGTTTTATTAATGACTAACCGTTCTCTTGTTTTCCTACTTCACAGTCAAGAGATATTACTCGCAAGATATTTTAATATCTATGAACAATGAAAATTTCACCCATTATTTTTTTCGCAATAAATAGGTAATAAAAATTTCGTAACTTCTATTTTTTACAATATTGTTTACATATTTGTTGACATATTTTTTCCTATTAACTATTAAAAAAAATTGTAAGACGCAATTAATACTTTAAACCTTTAGCGCTTATGGCATAAATAAATTTAAGAGCTTTAAAACGTTCATGTTAATCTTAGAATTTCAGATGGCAAAAACATTTTTCTTCACTTTGACAGCGTCCGTGGTTTAGTGGTTACGATTCTCGGCTACGAATCTGGAGGTCGCGGGGTAAATCCCGGGGTGGCAAGTAAATTTTATTTGAGTAATGTGGTATTTCACAATTTATTAAATAAACAAAGTATTATAGTATATTTGCGGCACTGTATTCCAGAGTAATATGTACTATAAGTTAGTGGTGGGCGATACGGCTCGGATTAGTAAGCCGGATTACTAAATCAGCTCGTTGTAGTTTACCGGTTCGGTGATCCGGCTCGATTGAACGACGGTTCGCGTCCCCTCGCACCATGCCATCACCTTCGCTCCCTTGGCCCACCTAAAGACGTCCTTAAGACGCTCTTACACAATACTTTTTTTCGTCTAGTTTTCATGTCGATTGTCTTTACAGAGAGCTGATTTAGTGATCCGGCTCACTAAACCGAGCCGCTTCGCCCACCACTACTATAGGTAGATATTTTAAATGTCGCCCTAGTGAAAGACCACCATTAAAATTGAAATGTTAGTTATAATGGCTTTGGCAGTATTTGGTGATCAAATTTGAATAGTCACGTACTTTTCCACCTTCCTCTCCACCATCTTCTTCCCCTTACCATTACGTTCAGCCTCACAACATACTCCAATTGGGGATGCCATAATCTCACGGGCTCCAGTCGGTTGGGAGCAGATCGGACTCTTCCGGTTAGCTACTCACATAAAAATTACTGGATTTGATTCTGATAGTTCGATCATTTGCCGTTTGACAAGTGCCATTGATGGAGTTGATTGATTGTGCCTTCGCTATGCGATTGACAATCATTCGGATCAATTGAGCCCCTTTGAACTCAGCTTCATCGCGGAGTGAGTTTTTTTTACTTATAATATTGCGTTATATCGCAATTGTCCAGAGTAATGAGATGTAAAATCAAAGTAAATCAAAGTATTCGTGCACTGCAGGTACTATTTCCGCACACGTTCAGAAAGCAACTGAGGCGACATATTGAGGGATCGATTTAATTTCCGTTAATTGCATTTCAACTGGAATCGTCAATCGGGCGCTTGAGCTTAAATATTGTCCTGAAGATGGAGGAGTACTTCCAAAATCGGTCGATAAACATGTTAAAATAAAATAAATTGTGACAGACTGCCCTGAACTACTTCAACGAATTAAATTAATATTCATCATCAGACAAATCAGACAAAACCACAAACTAAACCTTTTTTAATGCAACGCCAACTGAAAACAAAACACACTGTATTATATTTTGCAGGTTTTTAAAACTTCATAAAGTGAGTTCGACTCATTTCACTCAACACCTCACAACTTCAAATTTAAAATTCATTCAGTACATTCTATTCTACATAGACTAGATCCATTCCCTTACCCTCCCTCCCATCATCCGATCCCATTGACTAAAATTGTTTCTTTTTTATAATGACTAATGAAGACACTTGTGCGAAAATCTATTTTTGGTTCGGTTTTTACATCCTTCATAAATATTGTAAACTATTTGTAAACTATTTGTTTCCCAAATAAAATAAAATTAAAGCATTTTAAAACAATCATTTGCAATTGAGTTCGGGTAGAAGTTTGGAAACATAAAAATAGCTGCCAATAATATGAGATTAAACAATGGAAGATAATATTCACAAAATCTTGAATTTGAGATATGATATCGATGAAGATGACACAAATTGAACTTGTCTCATTAGCTAAGTCAGTTGAGCGTTGCCCCGGATAGGCAGAGGACCTGGGTTAGAGTCCCAGATGCGACTGAAATATTTTTAGTTTCTGTCCTTTTATCCGGTTTCATCTTTCATTTAGGTTATGTTAATATTATCTTCTTCAATGATTAAATATTACGATGAGGTTCTTAAATCTCAAAAATAAATAATAATTAAAAATTCATTTTAAAAGAAATTGATGTGCTAATATTAGAATTATGGAAACCTACGAAGTAAAGGCTTTCTCCGAATATACTAAATATAGTATTTACCAAATGCATTTTCATCTTTATGAAGATAAGTGATAAGCGGGTTTTTCAAAATTGTGAGTTCCCTTTTCAAATTTTCTTTAGTAAAACACAAACACGGAAATACATTACCTGGCTTGTTTTCCTATGTAAAAAATGTATGTCCTGTCCGAACGTAACGTGTTCATCCTTGTACGGACATGACCCGATATCCCAAGGGTTGAGACATCCTTGCCGGGAACCTCGAAACGGAAAATGGAATAAAGTAATTATACCAGACGTGACTATCAAAGTTTGTAATACCCTCCATTTGCATAACATCAACCAGTACATAACTCAGTAGGTGGTACGACTAGATACGAAATCAACTACTGAGTTCGTGCAGTTTCGAACGAGAGACGACTCGATACGTTCTCGATCAAGCTGGCATGTAGTACTGTCAGGCTCATAACAGACGACCTGACCACAAACGAGAGAGAGAGAGAAGCGACTAGATACGCGTCTCTGTCTTGTTTGTTTGTCTGCACAAATAATTAATTGTGCAACGCCCGACTTTAATTTTAACCTGATAGAAGCGACTAGATACGCATCCCTATCTTGTTATGTTTGCACAAAAGAGGATTTGTGCAAACGCCCCATTTCAGTACATATTGGCTTTCGACAAGCGTAGTTCCGGGGTTTTCGAAGAAGTGATGATGACAGTGCACGTCATCGTTTTCTTTTTCCTACGCCCCTGAACCTCGTTTTCGTCCCGAGACGCTACTGGGTGCTAACGGGACATTTCTCCGACCCCCGCCACCCCTACGGTCGCTCCCGGCGACGGTCCCGAAACAGAGCGGGCTCTCATTGGTCGAGCCCCTCTGATCCACAAAAAACCTTTCAAAATTATTGTTCTACCAAAATTGTCTGTCTTTGTGAGCGATTCCTGCGGCCGCGGTGACTGATCTAAATAAACGATCTTTTCTGATCTGTTCATTAGCGCCCGCGTAATCGAGTAAACTTACTTATTTTATGTTTGTACAATGCATTTTTTTGTAATCTGACGGCAAAGTATTACCTGTCCTACTTTGACCCCCATGACATACCTTGTAATAATTTTGGTTGCTTTAATAAAAAATAGGTGAAGATTGCAATAGGCTCAATTCAAGCAGAAGGTCGTGATTGACATCCTAATTTTTTGATCAAGTCGATCCAAGATTGACAGAGTCTACGGCAGCTCGCGAAATATTCACGAGTTCAAACTGCCCGATTCGCCGCACGGTATCGCACCGAAGTACTTGAACGACGAGTGCATTTCTAAAATTCAGAGTATTCTCACGGATTCAACACGCCTTCTACCTACTTCGCCTGCATCTTCACCCGGCCTGAAAACCGACCGTGACTTTCTCTTCGCCCTCACCACCTCCTTGCAAGAAATCGTTTGCCTTTTTCAAGGCATTTCTCCCTTCCTTCCTACCCTGCTCTGAAGCGTCGAAGTGGCCAGCCTGATCTTCTTCTTCTAAAACGTGCGCAAGAGTTTACAGATCTTGTCCCGTACATGGTCCTTCTTGAGCCAGGATCTACTTCACGCCTTCACGACTACTAGTGACGTCTTCTCGCCTTCACGCCTTCAGTGACGTCTGCACGCCTTCACGCCTTCAGTGACGTCTGCACGCCTTCTCGCCTTCAGTGACGTCTGCACGCCTTCTCGCCTTCAGTGACGTCTGCACGCCTTCTCGCCTTCAGTGACGTCTGCACGCCTTCTCGCCTTCTCGCCTTCAGTGACGTCTGCACGCCTTCTCGACTACAAGCGACGTCTGTACGTCTTCGTGCCTTGTACGTGCCGAGATGCCTGCACGTCGCAGCCGTCGAGGGGCCTCGAGCTCGGAGTCTCAGCCCGAGTCCACCGCTGTGCCCGCCGCTGTGCCCGCTGCTGTGCTCGCCGCCGCGCCCGCCGCTGCGATCGCCGCCGCGCCGCCTGCCGCCGCGTGGCCTGCCGCCACGTGGCTTGCCGCCGGGCCGTCTGCCGCTGCCCCACCCCCTTCCGGGCCCGCCCCTGCGCCCGACGCTGCTCCCGCCGGTGCGCTCGGCGCTGCGCTCGGACCTGCGCTCGGACCTGCGCTCGGACCTGCGCCCGGCGCTGCGCTCGGCCCTGCGCTCGGACCTGCGCTCGGACCTGCGCTCGGACCTGCGCTCGGACCTGCGCTCGGACCGGCGCTCGGCGCTGCGCTCGGCGCTGCGCTCGGCGCTGCGCTCGGCCCGGCGCCCGGCACTGCGCTCGGCGCTGCGCTCGGTGCCGCGCCCACACCCACCACTGCGCAGTCCTCCGATGCTGAGAACAACTCCTCCACCACAGAGGACACCGTGAGGCAGCTACAACGGGAGATGCGCGCCTTGAGGGAGCAGCATGCCAAGCAGCTCGCCGCGCTATTGTCGGCCATGCAGCCCGCCAAGCAGGACGTCCCCGCAGCTGTGCAGCCAATCCCCGAGCCGGTACGAGTACAGATGACCGACGCAGAGGCGCGTGCTGTGCGAGCCCCGGCTGAGGGGTACCCCCTCCCCGCTGCAACGTTCGGCCCCGCTGTGCTCCCTTGCCCCGCAGCGCCGGCCGGACGCTACGCCGAGCCACTGCCGTATGCCGAGCCGCTGCCGTACGCCGAGCCACGAGCCTGCCCACTCTACGCGCAGCCCTATGCAGAGCCGTCTACCTCGCAGTTGCACGCGGGGTCCCAGCCCGTCAACATCGGGCACCTGCATCCCAGCTACTCGCCGCTGTTCCCGCCGCAGCCTACCGCCGACGAGACTGCCCGGCATACCAGAGAGTGGGTCCAGCAGGGCGAGGACCCTACCGTGGCACGGATCGGCGCTATGATTGCCGAGGCGATCCGATCGACACGCGTACCAGAGAGCCCCCGCCCGTCCGTCGAGGAGGATGTCCGGATGACTGCCCTCATTGCTCGACAATCTACAGCCAAGGACCTCCCCACGTTCTCCGGGGACCCCCTCGAGTGGCCTGCCTGGATAGCGCAGTACCACCAGTCGACCAACACCTGCAGGCTGACACCCAGCGAGAACCTCATCAGACTGCAGCGCGCGCTGAAAGGCAGGGCCCGGGAGGCTGTCTACTCCCTCCTGCTGGATCCCGAACAGGTCCCAGAGATCCTGGCCACCCTCGAGACGCGGTACGGTGGCTCAGGATCCATCGCCAACCTTATGCTAAATAAGGTGAAGAAGCTGCCGCACCTGTCAGCGGAAGCTTCACTCGAGGAGATCGCCGACTTCTCTGGGACGGTCCAGAACTTGGTGGCCTCCCTGCGAGACTTGAGGACGGAGGGCTACCTCACCAACCCCGCCCTACTAGCCGACGTCACCGCCAAGATGCCCTGCACCCTGAGGATGTCTTGGCTGCTCGAGTTGCGCCAGCTAGGCCAATCCACCCCGGCCACACTACTGCAGCTCTCAATGTTCCTGCGAAGCGTCGCGAAAGTGATCCCGATTAGCGGCATGCTCGACCCGGTTCGACCGAATCGAGGGCGCCGCGAACAAGTGTTAGTGAACGCGGCGGCCGCGCCCCCGACGAGCGCGGCTACGCCCGGACCCAGGAAGCGTGCCGCGACCGACTCTGCCCACCGGTCTTCAGCCGGGAAAAGGGCGACAGTGCGAAGTGACAATTGTGCGCAGTGCAATAAGTTCCACGCCATTCGGGATTGTGCGGTATTCGCCGGGAAATCTGTCGCCCTCCGCTGGGAGACCGTGCGCGCAAGCAACCTGTGCCGAAAGTGCCTCGGTCGACACCACTCGAGGGAGTGTAAAGTGAAAGTGTGGTGCGGGGTGGGGGAGTGCCGGCATCCCCACCATCGGTTGCTCCATGAAGTGCGAAAAACGGAGCCGGTTGTGGGCGAAGTAAACTTATGACGCCGAAATACAGACGATAGCGTACTGCTGAAAATTGTGCCGGTTGTGCTTCGCGGGCCCGCAGGGAGTGAAGTGTCAGTGTTCGCGCTGTTAGATGAGGGCTCTACCGTGACCCTTGTCGACGCCGAGATCGCGATGTTGACCGGTGCAAGCGGTCCGGTCCGTGCCGTACGGCTTCACGGAGCAAAGGGCATGTGCACCTCCGACGCCCGCTCCCGACGCGTGAAGCTGACCATCAGAGGCGCCGGGTTGAACACGACCTTCTCCATCACCGCGAGCACCATAGCCGAGCTGAACCTGCCGGAGCAGCAAGTGCCAGGACGACGCATCACCCCGAAGCTCTTGATCGGGCAAGACAACGCCCACCTGATTGTATCAAGAGAGGTCCGTGAGGACAACACTACGCGAATAGTGTCGCGGACCGCTTTAGGGTGGATCGCTCACGGGGGAACAAACCCTGGCGCTGACGGCCCAGCCACTACTCTGGCCCTGCAAGCAGAGACCGCCGCGGACGCCCGCTTGAGGGAGTTGGTGAGGACAAACTTCGCCATCGACTCCCTCGGCGTTACATCAGCAGCTCGGGTCAATGCTCAAGACGCAAGGGCACTAGCGATGATGGGAGAGACCACCCGCCCCCTCGCTACCGGGAGGTGGGAAACCGGACTCCTGTGGAAAGACCCGACAACCTTGCTACCCGACAACCGGCAGTGCGCACTGAAGCGGCTACAATCTCTCGACAAGAAGCTGGCGGCGGACCCCACCCTGGCGGCCGCGTACGCCGACAAGATGTCACAACTTGTCGCCAAAGGCTACGCCAAGAAGCTTTCAACCCACGAGGCATCATTACCTGCCCCGCGAAAGTGGTACCTTCCTCACTTCGCGGTGACAAATCCCAACAAGCCGGGGAAAATCAGAATCGTCTTTGATGCCGCCAGCCGATGCCGAGGGACGTCTCTGAATGACCAGCTGATGACCGGCCCTGACTTGCTGTCCTCACTCCTGGGGAACCTCCTTCGCTTCCGAGAGGGAAATGTGGCCATCGCTGCAGATATACAAGAGATGTTCCTGCGCATCCACATCAGGAGAGAGGACCAACCCTCCCAGCTGTACCTTTGGAGGTCGCCTGGCACACGGGACCCAGAGACGTACCAGTTGACATCTATGATGTTCGGGGCGACGTGTTCCCCCAGCAGTGCCCAGTACGTGCGAGACAGAGTGGCCGGGCAATACGAAACCGAGCACCCCACCGCCGCAGCAGCCGTTCGTTCCAAATTCTATATGGACGACTATTTGGACGCCGTGGATAACGTACACGAGGCTGCCGCACTGGTCCAGAGCGTGAAGACCCTCCTTGCAAAGGGAGGGTTCAACCTGACCAACTGGGCCTCCAACAGCCCGGCCGCTATAGCACGGATTCTCCCCGGTGAACGAGCAACCGCCGCAGTGCAGATCAACAGCGGAACCACGGGGACGGAGCGCGTACTGGGACTGATCTGGGACCCGTCGACTGACCGATTTCTTTACACCTTTCTCGACGCGGTCAGCCCCCAAGAAGCCACACGGCCTACGAAGAGGCAGCTCCTATCCATCATCATGAAAATCTTTGACCCGGTGGGTTTCGTCGCCTGCCTCACTATACGGTCGCAGATTTTACTACAAGCCGTGTGGCGCTCGAGCATCAGCTGGGACGACCCCATCGCCCCTGAGCATGCCGAGCGATGGAGGGACTGGATGAGTCTGCTGAGGGAAAGCAGCGTGTCCATCCCGAGACGGTCACTCCGACACAAGCTGAGCAACGTTACACTGCACCTCTTCAGTGACGCGTCCGAGCAAGCCTGCTGCGCCGTCGCCTACTTCGTTGAGGAAGTGCAAGGCGCGCCGCGAGCCACCTTCATCGCAAGCAAGTGCAAGGTGGCGCCACTCAAACCCCTATCAATTCCCCGCCTCGAGCTGCAGGCCGCGCTCATGGCGGCTAGACTGGCCAAGACTATTAAATCTGAAAGTCAGGCACGAATATGCAGAACCGTCTTCTGGACCGACTCGACCACAGTGCTGTGTTGGCTACGCACCGACCCACGGACATACTCCGCCTTTGTGGCGAATCGGTTGGGCGAGATCGACGAACTCACCAACATAGCTGACTGGAGGTGGGTTCCAACCAAACAAAACCCCGCTGACATCGGCACCCGAGACTTGGCACTACCCGACCTGTCCCTGCAAGGAGAATGGTTCTGCGGACCTGCTTTCATCACGAAACCTGACGAGGACTGGCCCGAAGAGCGCGCCCTCACCACGAAGCCCGATGACTCGATCCTGGAGACTAGGCCCCAATATGTCGGCCTCATATCCACGGCCGGGGAGGCCCTGCCCGCTATCGCGAGGTTCTCCTCATGGTACCGCCTCATCCGCGCCACAGCATGGATACTGCGCTTCATAAGGCGTTGCCGGATGGGGTCGGGCCGACCTACCGAAGGCCCGCTACGAGCCGAGGAGCTTAAGGAGGCTGAACGCAGATGGGTGATCAGGTCCCAAGAGAATGCCTTCACCCCCGATCTTCACAACATACAGCACGGCCAGGCGCTTCCCGCCGCTAGCCGCCTAAACAGCCTGACGCCTTTCCTCGGCCCAGACGGAGTCATGCGGATGCGCTCCCGTTTGCAAGCAGTAACCGGAGCCACGAGCATAGCCAAGACTCCGATCATCCTAGATGGCGATGACCCTTATGCTCGGCTGCTGATCCGACACTACCACCAGAAGGCGGACCACCCGAGCACCGAGAAGACCATCGCAGAGGTACGGGGCAGCTTCTTCATACTGCGGCTACGTACCACTAGCAGGAAGATCGCCCACGACTGCCCAACGTGCCGAATGCGGAAGAGCAAGCCCGTCCCACCCATTATGGGAGCGCTCCCAGAAGCTCGCCTGACGCACCATGTCCGCCCGTTCACACACTGCGGACTGGACTACTTCGGCCCCATGGAGGTCACGATTGGCAGACGCCGAGAAAAGCGCTACGGGGCCATATTTACATGCCTCTCCACTCGCGCCATACACCTAGAACTGGCTGCGTCGCTGAGTGCTGACTCGGCCATCATGGCCCTGCAACGGATGGCGGCCCGCCGAGGACAACCAGCAGTGATGTACTCCGACAACGGTACCAACTTTCATGGAGCAAACAATGAAATCCGAGATGCCGTGGAGTCGCTCAGCCAGGACGCAAGGATGCAGGATACCCTAGCCATACAGGGTATCGAGTGGCGCTTTACCCCACCTCTGAGTCCCCATATGGGGGGAGCCTGGGAAAGGCTAGTACGTTCAGTGAAGCGAGCCCTAGGAGCTACACTGAAAGAAAGAGCCCCGAGAGAGGAGACACTTCTTACGGCGCTTGCAGAAGCCGAGTTCGTGGTCAACAGCCGGCCCCTGACCCACGTCTCGGTTGATCCGAGAGACGAGGAGCCCTTGACCCCCAACCACTTTCTAATGGGGTCGGCGGGAAAACGCCCTCACCTGTCACTATATGACAAAAAGGAGGAGGAGGTATGCCTCCGCCGCCAGTGGCGCATAAGCCAACAGCTAGCAGACATGTTCTGGAGGCGGTGGCTTCGTGAATACCTCCCCACCATGGCCGCCCGGCAGAAATGGCACCACCGGGCCGACCCCATCAAAGAGCACGACGTGGTGGTCATCATGGACCCCGCTCTACCCCGAAACAGCTGGCCACGCGGACGTGTAATCGAAGCTAAGCCCGCCGCTGACGGACAAGTGAGAATTGTCCGCATACAAACAGCCACCGGCATCTACGTGCGCCCAGCGGTCAAAGTCGCGGTCATACTCCCGGCACCGACGCTCGCACCAGCTTCAACACCCGCATCCGCTGCAACACCCGCATCCGCTGCAACACCCGCATCCGCTGCGACACCCGCATCCGCTGCAACACCCGCATCCGCTGCGACACCCGCATCCGCTGCAACACCCGCATCCGCTGCAACACCCGCATCCGCTGCGACACCCGCATCCGCTGCACCACCAGTACCAGCTTTGACGCCCGCACCGACCCACGCCAGCCCGAGGGTGCCGATGAGGACCGCCCTCCGACGGCCCAGAGGGACTGGCCGGCGAGGTCACCGCCGGAGTACACGTCTTCACAGCTAGGCACAGACGTTACTGCACCGAGGGGAGAATATACCAGACGTGACTATCAAAGTTTGTAATACCCCCTCCGTTTGCATAACATCAACCAGTACATAACTCGGTAGGTGGTACGACTAGATACGAAATCAACTACTGAGTTCGTGCAGTTTCGAACGAGAGACGACTCGATACGTTCTCGATCAAGCTGGCATGTAGTACTGTCAGGCTCATAACAGACGACCTGACCACAAACGAGAGAGAGAGAGAGAAGCGACTAGATACGCGTCTCTGTCTTGTTTGTTTGTCTGCACAAATAATTAATTGTGCAACGCCCGACTTTAATTTTAACCTGATAGAAGCGACTAGATACGCACCCCTATCTTGTTATGTTTGCACAAAAAGAGGATTTGTGCAAACGCCCCATTTCAGTACATATTGGCTTTCGACAAGCGTAGTTCCGGGGTTTTCGAAGAAGTGATGATGACAGTGCGCGTCATCGTTTTCTTTTTCCTACGCCCCTGAACCTCGTTTTCGTCCCGAGACGCTACTGGGTGCTAACGGGACATTTCTCCGACCCCCGCCACCCCTACGGTCGCTCCCGGCGACGGTCCCGAAACAGAGCGGGCTCTCATTGGTCGAGCCCCTCTGATCCACAAAAACCTTTCAAAATTATTGTTCTACCAAAATTGTCTGTCTTTGTGAGCGATTCCTGCGGCCGCGGTGACTGATCTAAATAAACAATCTTTTCTGATCTGTTCATTAGCGCCCGCGTAATCGAGTAAACTTACTTATTTTATGTTTGTACGATGCATTTTTTTGTAATCTGACGGCAAAGTATTACCTGTCCTACTTTGACCCCCATGACATACTTTGTAATAATTTTGGTTGCTTTAATAAAAAATAGGTGAAGATTGCAATAGGCTCAATTCAAGCAGAAGGTCGTGATTGACATCCTAATTTTTTGATCAAGTCGATCCAAGATTGACAGAGTCTACGGCAGCTCGCGAAATATTCACGAGTTCAAACTGCCCGATTCGCCGCACGGTATCGCACCGAAGTACTTGAACGACGAGTGCATTTCTAAAATGCAGAGTATTCTCACGGATTCAACACGCCTTCTACCTACTTCGCCTGCATCTTCACCCGGCCTGAAAACCGACCGTGACTTTCTCTTCG
Source organism: Halesus radiatus (assembly GCA_022606495.2). Taxonomy (NCBI): domain Eukaryota; kingdom Metazoa; phylum Arthropoda; class Insecta; order Trichoptera; family Limnephilidae; genus Halesus; species Halesus radiatus. The sequence continues at coordinate 14,317 of JAHDVE020003604.1, read as the reverse complement.
CCCTCACCACCTCCTTGCAAGAAATCGTTTGCCTTTTTCAAGGCATCTTTCCCTTCCTTCCTACCCTGCTCTGAAGCGTCGAAGTGGCCAGCCTGATCTTCTTCTTCTAAAACGTGCGCAAGAGTTTACAGATCTTGTCCCGTACAGGTGCCATAATTGATTTGACATCGAAAGTAACTATCTCTAAACAAAGAAAGTATTAGAATTATTTTTTCATTCCAACTGTTTTTTTCAAAACGTATCTAAATAATAGAGTTCTTATGTAGGTACTACTTGTACCTACTTGTGTTTTACATTTTGAAAATACTCTACCCAAAAACCTTCTTCTTTTGAATATGCAATCTGTAGCTACCCAGAGCGTTATATCTATAAGCTAATCTAAATAAAACATGGCGGGTTCAATGTTTTTAATACTAATTTTTAAGCGTTATAGCAACAGTTTTACGTATTGGATTTCATTTAAACTTTCTATACCTTCCCGGCACTAATAAGAACAAACTGTGCTATTTTTAGAGAAACCGGTCCAGTGATTTTCGAGAACAAAGAAACAAACAAACTTACATAGATTTTATATATATATAACCTGACGGCCTCCATGGTCGAGGGGTAAGGCTCTCGACTACGAATTCGAAAGTCGCGGGTTCAAATCCCGGCGTGCGCAAGTAAATTTTATTTAATTGATTTGTGCTGTTTCAAAATTAATTAATTTAAAAATAATATATAGTATATTTGCGCACGTTCAGAGTGGAAGATACTCTCAGTATCGCCCTGGTGAAAGACCACCATTCAGAATTGAAACGTTGCTTGAAATGGCTTTTAGCCGTGTTTGGTGACCAGATCTGAATAGCCAGGTATTTCCCCTTATCCCCACCTTCCTCTCCCCCTTCTCCTTCCCCTCCCCAATACCTTCAACCTCACAATATTCCCTAATTGGGAATGCCATAGTCACACTGGCTCCAGGCGGTTGGGAGCAGTTTAGGACTCTTGTGCGGTATTCATATAAAAATAAATAAAAAAAGGATTATTTTTATAGCGCCGTTTTCGTGAGAAAATCACCTCAAACGCGCTTATAGGCGAGATGTAAGAATAGACGGATTATAAACGTAAACAAAAATGATTACGAAATGAACTGGAGTTCCTTAATGTTATTGTTGCTTTTTAGATATAAAGTACTATTTTTTATGCTTTTTATTTACTAGTGTATTAATAGTGTAGTGTATAATCTATTGTTGTTTTCCTTGTTTCAGGTAATTTGGCTCACTCGTACCACTGTTTTCCTACGGAGCGATGTTTAGTTATTTTTATACGTGATTTTGGTGAGCTTTTATGTTTATAATTATTAATAGGCTATTTACAATTCTCCTTCGCTCAATCAATAAAGACTGTTTTTGTTGCAATACGACGTCGTCGTGCCTTATTTTTTTTGCAGGAAAATGGTTATTTCAAAGCTCCATAATAGAAAACACATCTCGAGGTGTAACTATATACACGGTGTCCGGAAACTATTGTTACAAGCCAGAACCTGCGGAATCTACATCTCATAAAGAACCCAAATAAACTCTTTTTTTTTCGATTTGAGCATTTACATTTTTTTTAAACTTTTTTTCCGAAACTTTAGGTTTAGGAAGCTATGGAGCCAGGTCTACGCGTCGACGCATTTTAAAAGACAATTAATACCTGATAAAAACTCCGTAGTTCCCGATTCTTCAAATTTAATTTTCACTTAAAAAATTCCACGTCGTACACTATTCACTCGATAAGGAAAACTCAAATAAAAAAAACCCCCCTAAATTGACCCCAAATATTTATTTATTTATTTATTTTATTAACATCCTATTGGGCTATTACATGAAAAAGTAGGTAACATTATAATAATAAGTGGATGATTTGTATAGCGCTGTTTTTATGAAAAATCACCTCAGGGGCGCTGTACAAATATTACTTCCTATTCTATATTTAATTATGTACAAACAGATACAGAAAAACATGCTTACCTGGCAGGTCGTTTCAGATGAAGACAGTTTTATTAGACAATTTTAGCTTAGAGAAGATTTGATTTTTACAGTTGCTATTTTATCCTCCTTTTCTATTTATGTTACATTTGTTAGAAGATTGGTGGCACAAGAAACACATTATCTAAGTATCACGGTATTTTTATATACAAAATAATTAACTGGTAGTAGTATCATAACTGCATTCGCGTTATTGTTATTTAACATTGATATGCAAAGCATGGACCAAACAGTACAACATGTACTTTTTGGTATATTCTATATGTTCCAGAGTGGAAGATATTCTCAGTATCGCCCTGGTGAAAGACCACCATTCAGAATTGAAACTTTGCTTGAAATGGCTTTTAGCCGTGTTTGGTGACTAGATCCGAATAGCCAGCTATTTCCCCACCTTTCTCTTCCCCTTCTCCTTCCCCTCCCCAATACCTTCATCCTCACCACATTCCCCAAATGCCATAGTCTCACTGGCTCCAGACGGTTGGGAGCAGTTGGGACTCTTGTGCGGTATTCATATATATAAAAAAAACATGTACCTAGTTACAATACAAAGAATCTGAACCATGAAATTGCTACATTGACCGCCAAGTTTAACTTGTAATATTAAAAGTATATAGTGTACAACATACTTAATGCCAGTAAATATAACAACATAAAAAATAACAAGTAAATGCAATATATACATATAATCATATGGTTAAGTGTTATACAAATCAATAAACCATTAAAGATACTGAATATATAACATATTGCATAAAATAAAATACATACACTTATTATGAGATAGGATTGAAATTATTTGATTGTTTTAATGTTTATACTCGTAAATAAATCGACCAGCTCGCAGAATAAAACCAGACGTAATAAAACCAGACGTAATCTGGCACACAAGCGAACTGTAGAGGCCGGCTGATCCCAATCTACGGAGCGAGGCTGGGAGGGGAGGTAGCACTCCTACCGTTCCTTTTGAAAGGATGAACGGTACTGACGACAACGACCTTTGTTGACGACTTTTGCAAATTCTGCGGGCCTTGTCCTTGTGACGTCACTTTTGCGGGCCTTGTCCGAGGCAGTTGCTTATTGAGTCCAGTCCGAGGCAGTAGTCCGATGGAGGTAAGCAGTGGTCAAAGTAAAACAAGGCGGGTGGTTCAGAAGTCAGAGCGGGCGGTAGAGAGAGAAGTACTTGTCAGGCTGGCGGTCGAATGCTAACTGCCCGAAGTGGCTTTCGCAGGCCACTTAAGGCAGTCCGAAACGCGCCGACCTACGGCACCGTGTGAATGCCCGACAAGGCTGTCTCTGTCCCACCGCCGTACTGCTCTTACATTTTATTTCAGTCATTTCAGTTTGAGCGGTCTGGGCAACAAGCTCGCTACAGACCGCCCGTTACATATATTAACAAACAACAATAATATGAACAATCTATACATAAGAAATACGAAGACGAAAATGGCCGCATCAGACCATTCTGGGAGACGGTGACGTCCGATACACTGGCAATTGGTAATAAATACAGTAATTATTATTATAATAATACGGGCATGTGCCTAGTTTGGTAGTTGAAAACATGTTAACTCTGTATCAAACATATAAAATGAATAAATAAAATATATGTAAATATATATATTTTTTTTTACTAAAGTAATTATTACAATTAAATGTGTTTTTGCTTCGAGTTCGCCTGCCAGGTTATGCGATGCAAACGAGTTCCAACAATATGATGTAGGTTCACCAGTTTCCCCGCTTGTACCATGAGTTTTCGGACACCATGTACGTATATCACCGACCAACATATTGATCACGTATTCGTTCTGAATGCAGCAAAGTCGTACAAATGATTGAATTTCTATCATTAAAATTTAATTTTGCGATTGTTATCTCAAAACTTTTTTCAATTTTTTTTATATACAAAATTTAAAAAAATAAAACCCGCGAATTTTAACGAAGTATTGACGACGAAAAAATGTAGTTTTTCGTACTTATTTTATTTATTCCTACGAAAAGATTGTTTCAAAATCTGACTTATATTTATTTACATTTGCATTTATATATGGCCTGTACGACAAGTAGTAGGCTGCAGGGAAGCTACTTGTCCAACCATGATATTATTTCAGTTATCTGAATTTAAAGTTAATTAACTTGACGTAGAAGTGATTAATCCATGATTACTTAATTATTTACAGCACGAACTGAAGAAGATACTTAAAATTAATTATTTTTGTGGGTTGATATGTTTTGACAGTGAAAAGGAAAATATCATTTATATTATCTGGGTTAATTAGTTTTTTTTGTGATATTCGCCCGAATTACATTAATAATAATAATAATTTATTTATTGTGTTCAAGTTTAATTTGTAGAACTCTATTTTTATTTAATGTTTTTAAAAATTTAATAATAACTATTTCTAATTTTGAAACTGGTGGAATTTTTTTTTAAAATGAATTTTTTTGATTAGAAAACCTTGGTAACTTTTTTCCGCTTATTTATTTTCGATTGGATCAGTTTTACCCTATCACAGGCATCGTCAGACTGGCACAATTAAAACTAAATCTATGGTATATATATATAGCATCGATGTCAGGAGTGAGTTCCCCTGCTTTCTAATACTGTTTTTATTTATGACTTGAGATGTGTTTTATTTCTGACGGTACTGTTTACTATTATGTTTTTAAAACTACTTTCGGGTTGGTTTATTACCCTCTGGAAGACCGATTACATTGTGTTTATTAATTGTTTTTTGTATTTTATTCCCTAGAACTCCATTTAATTTTTGGTATTTTGAAAATGGCCTTGAACGCCGAAACACGAACACGAACGTCACAATAATAAAAACTAAAAATACTCTCAGAACTTAATAATAGCATTATTAAATTTGATTTACATTATATTAAAAAAAAACATTAATAATAATAAATAATAATAATTGGATTACTTCTATAGCGCCGTTTTCGTGAGAAAATCACCTCAAGGGCATTGTTTGTTTACTGAATCTATGGGTTTTATAAATATATATGATGTATAGGGTGAAAACGTTTCGGTCGAAAATAAATAAGAGGAAAAATGTTACAAAGGTTTTTTGATCAAAAAATTCATTTTAAGGCGATGCAATGTGAAGTAATGCAAAATAATGTGTTTCGGTTTGAGAATTTGATGGCCTAGAAATATCGTAGACGATTTAATTAAATACTGCAAGTAGAACACACCTTGACCTTTCGTATAACCGTTTATTTTTTTTGTTTTGTCTTTTCATAAGCCTAGAAAAAAATAAAGTATCAGACATTAAAAAAATGTTTAAAGCGCAGACTCTCCTACTTACGAACCCCTTTTCCGATGTTATCCTATTGTTCATTGTGGTAAATTAAGTTTTTTAGAATATGACCGTAAAACATTTCAATAATTATGTCTGAGCTTTACAGAATAAAATAAAACAAGCATTTTGGTGACGGTTTTTTTCCGTAAATCGAAACATGCGGCCGATGTTAAGTGGGACTTTCAACCTTGTCGCCACCTGCATAAGGAGCGCGTGATTTCGTTGGAATTTTAGCCGGTGACGCTAGTGCTCGTCGTTCGTGAAAATTTTCTGTTAAATAGGTTATCGACTAGAAACACACATATTATCGGGTAAATTGTTAAGATTATGATCGATATAAATAAACTGCAAGCTTATTATAGAGCCACGCGAGAGTAAGAAAGCTTCCCATTTTGTATTTATTTATTTTTCAAATCACTTTTTTCCAGTTTCTATCCTTTCTCTTACTTTATCATCCAACTTTGTGATTTTATCATAAAGTACAGAACCTCCACAGCAATATAAACTTTGCATCCTTATCGATTTTACGTCCTTTTTACTCGGAGTCCCCTTTTTATTTACTACAGTTTTTGGTCCAATGTTGGTCTTGCCATAGCCTTTCCTCTCCATGGGATTGTATTAGTACTGAAGCGATGTTTCCGAGCTATACATATTACAAAGCTTCTAAAACTATGGGGAAAAGTTTGAATTAAAAATAATGTCATCTAAATCAATGGTTATGTCAGGTATGTGCGATAAAAAACATATTTCTTCCTCAACCATATCTTGGGCTGTGGCGTTTTTAATCAGGGTATTAGGAAAAATAGCTAATTAATTGATGTTAAAAAAAAACTTACCGCAGACGTGGCAAGTTTTCGCTAAGTTCCTGGCTTTAGCCGATGTTGATTGGGATTACCTGCCACATCAAATATCCAAATAACCGCTTCATTTGTGCTCATTACAAGCCAATTACTGAATATATACATTTTACATATTTCTTTTAACATCATGATTATTTCGTATTAATAGAGGTACCAATAGATGGGGCTGATTGCTACATTTGTAATTTGTGCCGAAAGGCATGGCCTTTTTCTGCACTAAGCCAAAGAGTCTTCTCTTGAATGCGCATTGCGCACACACGTATATTTTTGTGTAGAATACATTCAACATTCGGATAATGGTCGGTGGGGTGCGTGCGAATCTGTGATTCGTAGCTGTAAGTTCCCGTGTATTTTTGAAAATGTTGGGTTTATTTCATGCGATAATTTCATACATTTTAATATTATTTGTATTTTTATCATCTTTCATTTATATATTTTTCTCAGTGACCAAATGATCATTTTTCTGAATCCTCATACTTGCCTGACGGAATAACGGTGCATGTTCTTCTCAACCAAACCCGTCGAGCGACATCTCTGGCATCATACATTTGATTATCCACAGGACATAGCAACTATTTTTAGTTTGTAACATCATTTCCATCATGAGCTATGGAGTTTTCAAATATCCATTTTGCTGTAAAACTACGTCGTTACCTACCCGTATTTTTTATTGTCCCAACTTTTTGATTCCCGGACTTCAGCTTCATTATGTTGTTTTTCTCTTATCATTTACTTTTAATGTACTTTTTGTAAAAAATATTATGTACAGCGTAAACTTCGCTGGTAATGTAACTAACTAACTAAGTAACCATCACGCCGTCTCTCCACAGGGGTAGGCAGAGAGGACGGACCGCTAAACAACTCGGTCTCGACACACTTCTTGCTTCATTCATATTGATACATCGTCTCATATATACTCTTCTGTTATTCTGACTCTTGACATGAGCCGACTCAAGTATTTGGTTCACTCGATTGTGCCATGTTTTCCTTCCACGGCTTCCTCCATTCACATCGCGTTATATATTCTCCTTCCACTCCTTTCTTCGCTCATCCGCTCTAAATGCCCAAACCATCTAATCGTCATTTTTTTAATCTTACTCATTGCGCTGATATTTTTCACATCGTCATACATGGTTTTACCACATATACGCCTCAGGGATCTGGTTAATGAACGCTGTAAAAATTCATTATGTCATCAGTATGCGCGCCGGAATGCTCTCAAGGCGGTTCTACCACTGTAAAGATGATGTCAGGAAACTGCTTTTTAAGACATACTGCACTGCTCTATACACATCTGAGCTATGGTCGCAATACTCAGCAGCGCAATGGGACAAGCTGAGGGTGTGCTACAACAACGCATACAGGCAACTTCTGCAACTTCCAAGGTTCTGCAGTGCCTCTACGATGTTCACTCAAGGGAGGGTCCACTTATTCCTCGCCTTACTTCGCCACCGACTAGCCAGCTTCTGGGGCAGGACACGGAAGTCAACCAACGCCATTGTCGTGGCTGCATCCGCGTGGCTCAGCTCTCCACTCAATGAGCGATGGATGCAGATGATGCGACGCCACCCTGAAGACGATCTATTAAATTAATTTTATTTAATTTATTCTATGTTGCTATTATCTATTAACTTTTCATTTATTTCTTTTATTATTTTTTATTTCTATTTATTGTTTTTTATTTTTTTTATTGTATTCATTTCTCTTTTTATATTGTATATATTTCATGTGATATGACAGGCTGGGTTTGTACTACCCACCCATTCCTGCTGGATTAAAAACTTAAATAAATAAATAATATATTTGTATAACTGTATGTTTTCCAGAACAAAGCAAATAAATGATAAAAATAAGTAACAAAAAGTATCATAAATTAATAAAATACATATTGGGCAATATGGTTTTTTACTAAGTAATCTTTTACAGAAAAAGTCTGTTGATATCCTCGTATTTAATTCTTTGATAAACTTTACTTTATTTTTTGTTCGTCAATTTAAAGGGTTTTATGTTTGAGATAATGTTTATAGATACCCGACATTTCTACTACATTATCAGCGAACAATATGAAATTTAAAAATACCAAAAACACTTTGACATCCATCCGTTTCCCCGCTCTCGTTGTTCACGGTCTATCCGGATATCCTGCTCGTGTGCGTGGCCATCTCCACATACCTCTGACCTCCCCCCCCGTGCTACGCCCATAGCACTGCACATTACACTACAAGTACATAGCACAGTACAGTAACTACTAGCTTGTGCAAGTACTAGTTAGGGGCGTGCCGTACATATAGGCGTGTACGTACTGCCTATCCTACGTCACTCGCATAAAAATATTAAAATGTATTAAATTATTTCAAGAAATCAATGTACTATTACAAAAACACGCCCGTAAAGTATTAACTGAGAAACGCACTACTAAATGTGTTAAAGGCAGGAACTAAGTGTGCAAAATGACGCACACATCATATTATTCAAATGTTGTTTTCATTCGACACTGATAAATGTGGGCGCTATGCTCATTCACGGGATGGGACGACTCGTTTGTGTCTGAAAAGCCGTACCTTTCGGTACAAATATATATATATATATATATATATCTAGCAAATTTAACAATCAGCACCATTTGTCGGTACCTCTATTGTTTAGTAAAGTTTTACATGATCATATTTTTATGTTGATTTTCCTTCACTCAATTATGCGGTCAAAAAAATATGATAATTTTATGTCTTTCCCTTAATTGACTTACGATATGCATCAATGCAGCGGTTATTTAAATATTTGATGCGGATTAGGTAATTCCAACCAGATACAGCTAGCAGCTTAGCTTTTCTTAGTGAAAACTTAATGATCATTTGGTTACCGAGGAAAATGTATATGATGAAAGATGATAACAATCCAAATAATATTAAAATGTATGAAATTATTCCATGAAATAAACCTAAAATTTTCAAAAATACATGCGAACTTCCAGTTATGAATCGCAGATTCGTGCGCACCCCACCGACCATTATTCAAACGTTGAACGTATTCTACACAAAAAATGTACGTGTGTACGCAATGCATATTCAAGGGAAGACTCGTTTGGCTTAGTGTCGAAAAAGGCCGTGCCTTTCGGTACAAATTACAAATGTATCAATCAGCGCCATCTATTGTTACCTCTCTTATTACAAAATAATCATATGACATTAATAAAAAATACGGGAAATTTATATATCCAGTGATTGACTTGTAATATGCACAAACGAAACGGTTATTTTAATATTTGATGTGGCATGTAATCACAACCAATATCAACTAAAGCCACCAACTTAGTCAGTCTTGGCGTAAACGAACCACGTCTGTGGTAAGTTTTTTTTAATGTCATTTAATCGCTGTTTTTTCTACTGCCTACCCTGATTCAAAACTTTGTGCACGCCACTGCTACTAGGTATACTTTGTGGCCCGTGGTTTCTGGGCTCCGGTGGGGCTATCGACCCCACCCAGTTTGTTTTGGACCAGGACAATAGGTAAACAATACAAAGCAAGTGCATTTGTTGTTGTTTTCAGACATTTTTGGTTGCAGTCCGCTAGATAAACCTTAATGGGCGTGTACCAACAATATACTCGTAAGTAATTATGGAAAAAGATACAGGTTGAAAACCTGTACAAAAATTGATATGCGTTTTTATTGTGTGAAACCCGTATCTATTCCAAATTTGATTTCCTAGCTTTCAGAGATAGGCACAGATTAAACATTGCTTCGGACCTAAATAATTAAACAATGTTATGTGTATGATTGCGTCATTTTCAAAATTGTGGCTGATGTACTCGTATGTGTTAAGAAAAATTGATTTAAAAATAGAATCTTTTCAATTACAGACAAACAATAATGCACGTACACACTGCCTGTAATATATTTTAAGATTAGAGAGAGATTTTAAATCGATTTACCAAAGCAAATATGAGACGCATAATTGATTTAGTATGACCGTAATTTGGCGATCTAGTAAAACATTGGTAAAGCTATTCTCGGCATAAATATTATTATGAATAACGATTTTAACACGAGCGGTGTAGGGCCCTATTTCTTGGGTTGTTATACCAAACGCTATAAAGGCGCAATAAGGATTCTTTATAAGTAAGACGGATTGTGTTTATAACTTTCTTGCTCACACATCATTAACTAATGATAATATTAACACTTAATTATATATAAACAATTTAATATAATAATAATAATGTGTTTATTTCAGCCGAACAAAGCGGTGAGTGCAATACTCTGTCTGCCATGTAAAAGAATATATCTAAATAAATTACACGATGTGGAAATAGATTATAAAATAAATAAAATTAAAAGGTGAACATATTTAGCACTGGTATTACGGTGGCTTGAGGGAAATTCTTCATCTATGGTGTAGGGCCCTGCCACTGAGCGACGGCATGGACAAGAGTTTTCCGATCTCCGGTAGCGCTGACTCGTCCCGGTTACTCTGTGGTGCATCAAAGCAGCGAACCCATGCACCCTTCCCTCTGCGAACATTTGCGAGGCGGTGCATCGCCAAGGGAGGCCGAACAGCGCCCTGAATGCGTGGATATACTGTACGCGGAGTATGTTCATGACACTTTATGTATACCTTGTCCATAGTTCGCTAGTGTAAAAGCTCGTGCAGTATATCTGGAGTAATTGCTTCTTCATCGGAGGACTGCACCTGTATAATCTCCTGGCGAGCATGTTGGCTCGCACGCTCAGTACTCTTCTTTGGCGTTCTATGTCATTTTTATAATTTAGGTCATCAGTGACGACATGCCATAAATATTTCATTTCGCTGCAGATTTTAAGATTGGCTCCGCCGAGACATATGGGCGGAATGACAGCAGGACCAGTATAATAATCGACCGGTTTCGGAAGTACCCCTCTTTCGTCAGGAATATGTAGTGACTGTCTTAATATATTCTTGACGAATCCGCTCGTTTATTATGTTAAATTGGAGTGCTTCAACATTTTTTTATTCGTTTATATTATAATCATGACAAGCCACAAAGTAAATGCTTTTTACGAATATATAAAATAATGAACTCACCAAATGTGGCATATTATACTTTTAAACGACCTCACCGATTAAAAAAAAACATAAACATGTCGTGCGAATTGCATTTTCAAATTAGTATGCACAGTTTGGATCGGCTTTGAATTAATTTAATCGCAAGCACACCTGTGCTCAGGTGCACACATCGACACCTCCGTGCCGGGGTACAAATAACTCAGTGGTGTTTTCTCATTTTGGAAACGACGTTAACACATCGTTAAGCCGATTAGCGCAGGGAAGTGTGAAATATTTTGACATGCACGTATTTTCAAAGGGTGCGGTTTTACCTTTTACCGACGCGACGCGACAAATTGCCCATTTTTTTTACACTTTTCCAGCTCCAAAGGACTTGGGAAAAAATGCATGGCGTGTTTTACTATGCCATGTATTAAGTATTTTAGGTCTAGGTATTGCGAATTTTTCAATCGATCGCGCCTGGGCTTTGAGCGTGGAAATACAACTAAGGTTAAAATAGGTTTTTATAGGACTTACAAAGGTTTTGCTTATAATTCTTCATGATAGGAATAATGTTTGTAATAAAGTGTGCCCCACTGTAGAATTTGGGAGTCGCTAGTCAGGAGCTCCAAATATCTGGAAAAAAAACCTTGACTCTGTTCGGTAACGGACTATCCGTTTGATAGATTCGACTATTTTGACAAACGGATTGTAATCTTTGGAGTACAGCGTCAGGTAGGAATGCTGTCCTTGTTCTACCGGTATTTCAATGGAAGATCGTCTTAGAAATTAGCGTTATTGACCCATTTGGCACTGGTGGACAGTTGGGAATCATGTTAAACGTGCACCCAACATTTGTACGTAGGAACGGGTCGCTTCTACGACTCGTTCCTGCGTTCGACAGCTCGGCTCTAGAATGATCTGTCTCGGTCTCTTCAAAACCCATGTTCACTCCTTCCCATCTTCCAAAAGACCCTCCACACCAGTGGCGTGTATTGCTCTATGACCAAACGTAGACTGTGTGTAGTTTTTCAATTTGAGTTATAATTTGTTCATTAAATATTTGAAAATGGCCGTTTTTTATCATCTTCCACTGATTTATTTATTTACTCTCATTACACTCTTTTACTTGGACATTTACACATAACATTGAAAAGGTACAAACGAGTATGTATTACAATAGATAATATAAAAAGAAACAACATAATTTTACGGTTTTATCCAGAGTTAAATCGTTTCAAATAATGTAGCTCTACTCGATGAAAAAAACCGTACTAATGCATGCTTATACTGTAACATTGATGTGCCAAATATGTCAACAACATCGAAGTATTTGTTCCCCAGATATTGAATCCGTCGCATAGGGGAATAATATTGCGACCCTGAAGTTGAATTATCACAATAAAATGGTAGGTACTCTCGTCCTACCAGGTTCACGAAAAGCAATCAAATATAGCGGTTCAGGGGTATAAAACATTGAATTAAATAAATTAAATAATCGTAGTCTATGCATTCTCTAGGAATATCCATTCTAAAATTTACTTATCTTAAGAATTTACGTTGAATTCTTTCAATAGTGTGTGAATGAACTTCTTAATTCAAGACCAAACTGTGGAAATGTATTCGATATGACTCCTCACTAGTGGCATATACTATGTTTTTATAGTATTGATATTATTGAAGTCACTTGATGCTATTAAACTTAGGCCCAACATTTTCAAGCTTTGAATATGGTTTCTATATGCCTAATAAAATTGAGTTGGTGAATTGTTATGGTCAACTGAATAAATGAGCGTACAAGTTCCTTATCAAATTCATGAAAAAAATACATTTTGGTCAGATATTTGTCGTATTTTTTTTAATATCTTTTGTAGCACGTTTTCTTAGGGTAGGCACAGCTTTTTAGTCTTAATGGACGACATGCTACTGCTCCACACAGCATCCCCAAAGATGTCCTTGAGGGAAATTATTTCTCTCCGGGAACTCCTGTTTGGAGTAAAAAAATAATTGTTTTATTTAAAAAAATAAATAACTCGAGGAGACCTTCATAAAGTTATGGGGTTTTGCCGCCGCCGATAATAGATTTCTTTGGGATTGAGGACAGTTCTCTAATCTTCTACATAACATGGATATCTGGACACTAAACCCAGCAACACATAAAATAGTAGCTTTTGAAATACGATATAATATCCTCAAAATACCCCGGGGGATGGAGTGATTTATGTAGTTTCATCGGACTTCCCTGTTGATGGCTTACCTCCGATAGAGATATGCACCAGTAGAAGATATGCGGGCAGGCAAGATACAAATTGAATTTTTTGACAGTTTTTCTCTGTGGTTTCTAGTTTAAATCAAAACATCCCTTTAATGTAAAAATCTTAATTTTTTTAATCAAATATAATAAAATTTACACTAAATAATTAATTTTCATTTTTATCCTTTTTACAGTTAATTTTTAATTTTATTCTTAAAAATTGTATAACCATTTCACAATAATACTATATCATAAACACCTCAGTATAGGTTCTCCCGATGAGGCGCTCACGATACGCTATTATATATTAATAATTTACAGTGCATACACATCATTCTCTATAATAATTGCTTATATTATAAAACTTGTCTGTAAATAAACAGAAATTAATAAATAAATGTAAATTTACTTTCCTTGTGTCCTTGCATAACGTTCGTTGAGAACTGTCAGGATTTAGCTAGTGTATTACAATCTGATTTTGATGGCATGATAGGAAACCTAATAATATAATTACATCCTTATATTAAGTTGCACTTGCAAGAATTACTTGACGTGTATTGTGTCAGACGTGTGGCACACAGGCGAACTGTAGGGGCAGCTGATCCCGATCTGCGAAGAGGGCTGGAGGGGAGGGAGATACAACCTATCGTTCCCTTGTGAAGAGGGAACGATTCCGACAAATTGACGACTTTTTAATTTTGCAAAATATACATTTTTGTGCAAAAATGCTCTGCGGGCCTTGTCCGTGGTTGATGCGAGGGTCTGGGCCCAGTGGGTAGTATTCCGGGAGGGGTCCAGGGTCAGCGGTGGTCAGAGCGAGGTGGAGCATTCGAAGTAGAGAAGTCTTATTGGGGCTAGAGTTGCT